>CM039524.1:4815578-4857531 GCA_022433055.1 Begonia peltatifolia
GAAAGACAAGATTATGTAAAGTACGTAAATGGTTAAGTTGTGGGATGGGGCAAGTATGACCTATGTATTGTCCACTCAGCGATCCATGTTGTGTATTATGTACCGTCCGCTCAGTGGTCCAAGTTATATGTATATATTGTCCACTTTGTGGTTTACGTTTTATTAAGTATCTGCTTTCCCCTCAAGCCCCTTTAACTCATGTCAAGTGAAAAGTTGAGAAAAGGAAGTACATGTTTTATGAAATGTCCATACATATTCATTCATATCATGTTATATATTTTTACTGAGCTTTAACCTCAATAGTTTAAACTTTGATGATGTAGATGCAGAGTTAACAGGTGAGGACTTCGAGCCTTAAGTCGATGAGTAATGCAGTTGTAGGAACGAGCTCATGGAGGCGTGTTCGTGACAGTTAGGCGACCATTTTGACCCGTGGTTGATGCTCTAAAAGTTTTTTTGTTAGGTTTTAAAATTTCCGAATATGATGTATAGTTAGGAATTCTTGTTGTTTTCAAAGCTACTGGAAATTTTGGGTTTTAGTTTTATGTAAATGGATAAAATTAAGTTTTAGAGTCCTCCATGTATTTCGTTTTAAATTTCCTTCACGTGTCTTATTAGTTTATAGTTTGTTGGAAAAGTGTTGAGGAGAATATCGTTAGGTAATGGCATAGGCGCATGTACGCGTTTACAGGCAAGGAAAGGTTAAGGGAGATTTGTAGGGGTTTTATGAGGTGTTAAGTGTTATTAGAGGTGAATTAGAGAAAATAAGAGATACTATAGTCTGGTAGAAATGGCATTCTGCCTTAAAGTGTCGACCGGTTAGTGTAAATTTATGTTTCAGAACGTTAAGAGAGAACTGAGGTGTCGACCTATGTCAACAAGTGTCGACCTACATGCTTGGGGGTCGACCAATACTCTAAAAGTGTCGACCGCGGGAGTCGACTTAATCGGACATAGAGGAATCAAGTGTCAATCGGTGTATGGTGTCAACGGGTCCATTCAAAACTGTTTAAGGTATCGACCACGAGGGTCGACCTACTCGGACAGAGAGGAATTAAGTGTCGACTGGTATATGTAGGTGTCGACCGGTCCGTTCAAAACTGTTTAAGATATTGACCGCGAGGGTCGACCTACTCGGACAGAGAGGAATTAAGTGTCGACCGATGTATGTAGGTGTCGACCGGTCCATTCGAAACTGTTTAAGGTGTCGATCGACGCTCGCAGGTGCCGACCAAAATTTCGTTTTATTGCCTTGAAATTTAAGTTTGTTTAGTATATTGTATAATGAGCTTTCCACGCACGAACTGTTTCCGCTGTCAAGTTTTAAATTCATGGTAATGTTGTTTTAAGAAAATGAATAAATTTTGAAAGAATTTCCTTATAAGAAAGTTAAGTTAGTAACAATCAAAGTACGGGTCGTTACATAATAGCTCAACAATTGCATGATCGTTGTATGATTTTTTAAATATTTTCAAGGGAAACTATCAATTTTAACCATGTACTATATCCGTAATTTTAGTTAACTTTCTCTACTAAAAACATCGGCAACCGAATCCCATACTATGATTCTGTTATCGGTCTTGACCTTTTTAATCTTTCCGTCAACACTCACGTTAAGTACACATAGCAGCTTCAAATTTAATTTGGGAAACTATTGATTTTAACCATGTACTATACCGTAATTTCAGGTAGTCTTATCTACTAAAAAAATTGACGATCCAAACTTCATACTATGATTCTGTTATCAGCCTTGACCTCTTTAATTTTTATGTCAACACTCATGTTAAGCGCACGTTGGAGCTTTAAATTTTCACATGAAATCTGAAATTGTTGACGGAATGAAAAACTCACCATGAGTTTATCGTATTCCCTCTCGATTGCGCTTCTTCGGGTGGTAAAGTCTAAAATTGTAGCCCTAACTCAATTTAAGGCTACAATTTCAGACTCCACCACTCGAAGAAGTGCGATCGAGAGGGAATACGATAAACTCATGGTAAGTTCTTCATTCTGTCAACACCCGAAAGCGAACGCAAGAGAGAGAGAGAGAGAGAGAGAGCACTTCAAGTGTTGACAGTGGACGTGGTCTTCTGGTACAAATTTATGATAAGTTCTTCATTTACATAAATGTTATTCTTGTAAAAGAAAGACGTGATTATATAAATCTGTTTGCTTGATTTTGTTTTATGTATGTTTTTGTTCTCTCTACCATGGTTAATCATTTGGTAAATCTCTTCATTTACAAAACTATTTCAGTCAAGTTACGAATTTTCAGTAATTAAAGTAATAAATTTGTCATTTTATAAATTACTGGTTGCCATATTAAAAAATAAACTAAATAACAGGAACCAATGAACTTGCAAATGAATTTAAAATCAACAATGAAAAAAAAAATATGTCTCGTAGAGAGAACAAAAACATACATCAAACGAAATCAAACAAACAGATTTATATAATCATGTCTTTCTTTTACAAGAATAGTATTTCTATAATTGAATGAGTCACCAAAAATCCGTACCAGAAGACCACCGTCGGCTGTCAATGCGTGAAGCGCGCTCTCTCTCTCTTGTTCGCCTTCGGGTGTTGACGGAATGAAAAACTCACCATGAGTTTATCGTATTCTCTTTTGGTCGCGCTTCTTTGGGTGGTGGAGTCTGAAATTGTAGCCCTAACTCAATTTAGGGTTACAATTTCAGATTTCAGATAAAAATTTGAAGCACCTACGTGCACTTAACGTGGATGTTGACGAAAAGATTAAAAAAGTCAAGCTGAAAATGGAATCATAGTACGGGATTCTATTTGTTGATTTTTTTAGTAGAGGGGGCTACGTGAAACTACGGATAATTTAAAATTGAAGAGAAATAACTAAGCACTGATACAACATGTTCTTAGAAATAAGCCATGACCAACAAAAAATATCCAAAATGCCTCCTAAAAACTAAGATAACTTTTTAATAATTAAAAGTAGAATAAAATGAACATAGGGATCTAATTTTCTTAACATAAGAACTTTAGTTAACTTATCTGTCTGATCATCAAGACTTTTGTTTTCCCTTAGTCATATCAATTCCATAATAATTTTCAAGGTAGTCTAGTAAGTGGGTGGCTTTGATTACTTTGATGTAACTTTCCAGTCTTCTACCTTTGTAGTTTAGCACATCAATTAGTGCTTTGCATGTAGCGAATAATGGTTGTCCCATGATGATCAAAATTTCACGAACATCCACATCAAGCACAATAAAGTCTGTTGGAAAGATAAACTTATCCACCTTGGGGTAGGTGTTTATTTTTATATCCAACATATCTATTAAATTTCTTTATGAGATGTATTCTCATATTAAATTACTTGTCTATTTTAGGGCTTGTTGATTTTATATATATATATATATATATATATATATATATATATGTTTCACTAGACATGTTTTCTTTGAGCGTACACACTAATTTATGGATTATCTTGATCGTGTGAACTGAATTTGATTTACCCAAATGGGGGTCATTTTTTTGTTACGCACATTGGACTATTAGAGGATGTGTTTGTTTGTTATTAACTACATGTAACTTCCTTTTGGTACTCCTAATACAATATTGTATGCTTTGGGTCGTAACGTGCACAGATTTGTTCTTGGGGTCAACTCCAAAATGCGTTGTACAAAGTAGGGAGGGGAAGTCTACTTATAAACGATGCATTTTTCACTCTCCTAAATAATATGAGATTGTACACCCCTACTAATTTAGACTGGGGCCCACCAGACCCGCATTGCCTTCACATGGTGGGCTATCACAATCTCCCCCCTTCAGAGCCCAGCGTCCTTGTCAGCTATACTTCTGGTTGGGCAGTGACTTTGATGTTATTTCTAACCCCCCTCGGTGCTCCCAGTACAACATTGTCCGTTTTTTACCAGAGGTCGTATAGATTTGTTCTTGGAGTCAGCCTCAAAACTCGTTGTACTGGGTAGGAAGGAGAACTCTATTTATAAATCATGTATTTTTCAGTCTCCCAAGCAATGTGGTATTATGTACCCCACTCGTATGGGCTGGGTCTTACCGGATCCTCATTGTCTTGACATGACGGACTGTTACACCAAGGTATTTTTAACTAGGGTAATGAGACAGTCGTATGTGTCATAGCTCCAGGCACAAAACCCTAAACTTGATTAGGGTCATTTGTTTCTTTTGTGATCGGCGAGAATCATTGTTATTATTGTATATGTCTTTGACATAGTGTGTCCAGAGTACAAAGCTCCCCATAGAATTCAGATACCAGTTATCTAAAATAGTCCTAAATAGGCTCTAAAACAATCCAATATTTTTTCACAAAATGAAAGATTCTAAAAAAAGTCACTAAAGTTGCTTGCCTAGCAACCTAGTTGAGCTCAATTTGGTATGATCATACTAGTACTGGGGTCAATCCAAACTAGTATAGTAAGATGGAGGAATTCAAGTTGTAGATGCGTCAATCTAACGTCGCCCACGAAAACAACCTTTTTGAAAGCATACCCAAAGCGCAGTGACTACATTTTCAATAGAATTTAGTTATTATATAGTGCAAGCCTATTTTAAGTACGTATGACACTATAACATAATGTTTTTATAACCAGTTTTTAATACTTCACATCCTCACTCGTTGTTCCTAACTTATACATTTTATATAAAACTTCATTCATTATAAGTTTAGTCGACTCACAACAAACGACTTTCCATTTTAGATTTAAGTCATGGAGAACAATAGTTGCCGACGCAAGAATAGACTCAACGTCATTGTCCATAAATTAATTTTTATTTAGAATTTTATTTTAGTGAGTTAAAAATCCTTTTAGATATTTGTTTTTTTATCAAACTTTGTACTATTTTTTTCTGCATAGTTATTGCAATTTTATTATCATACTATGGTGATATCATTATTTGAACTATAAGTTGGTCTAGTTTGATTGGGTTGCAATTAAAATTTAGAAAAATTATCAATTTTATTCCTATACAATGCATTTTATTTCAATTAGCCTATGTACTAAAAATATCGATAAACCAAACCTTATACTTTGATTATATTATTAGTTTTGACTTTTCATCAACAATTTTGTTAAACTCTCACTTAACAAATTATCAAACGATACTAGACTCAATTCAAATTTTTATCATATGTTCATTACTTAATGAGAAGAAAATCTGAAAATATTTGTGATTTTTGAACATATTTACGATTTATTGTAATTTTATTTTAGTAATTTATAAAAATATTATAATAAATCATACCAGTTTTAGAAAATAACGAAACATTTTCTATTATCTACTTATAATGTAGTGAACATGTGAAAAACTTTTTAAATAAATCTAATATCTTTGGTATTTTTTTAAATTAATCTTAATTTCTTATTTACTTTAAAAATTATTTTTTTTAAAAATACCAAAATATATTGGATTTATTTTAAAAACATTTCACATATTCACCACATCATGGGTAGATAGTAGAAAATGTTTCGTTATTTTCTAAAACTTATATGATTTATTATAATATTTTTTTATAAATTACTAAAATGAAATTACAATAAATCTAACATATGTTAAAAATCACAAATATTTCTAGATTATCTTTACATTAAGTAGTGAACATGTGGTAAAAATTTCAAGTGAATTCAATATCGTTTGGTAATTTTTTAAATGAGGGTTTAATAAAATTATTGATAGAAGGTCAAAACAGATAACAGAATCAAAATACAGGGTTTGGTTTGCCGATGATTTTAGTACTGGGCTAACTGAAATAAAGTGCATAGTGCATGGTTAAAATTGATAATTTTTCTAAAATTTATTATTTAAACTTTCACAAATATTCAATAAATTAACATTAAGCATCAGACAATTCAATTTTTTTTAGGTCGGATCATTCCATGTTTGATCTCGGATCTCTTGCAAGCTGTGACATAAAATATAGTAAACAAACATACAAAATAAAGATAAAAAGCAACAAAACCAGAGAAATCAAACTATAAACGGTTTGAGACTTGTAAAAAGTAAGAGGCTCAAACAGTTCGCAAGTAGTCTGGGCAGTGAATACCTGAGACTTAAAAATACAAGGTTTTAATATTGTTGTCAAGGGATGTTCTTGATATTTTTGCTGGTAAGAATAACATAATCTTCTCTAAAAGAAAAATTGGGAGGGAAAGGCGGTGACGAGGAGGAAAACAATCAAAGAAGACCGTTGAAAGAGAGTGTTAAATAGTGAGAGGGTAAAATTTAGTCTAAAAATTAAATCGAGGACTGAAGAAATTTTCCTCATATTCATAAAGGATCTTTGACTTTGATTTTTGTCGATGTGAGACAACAAAAAGATGATAATGAGAGAGTCAAAATAGAGGCCAAAGATATCGAAAAGTTGTATAACTTTGAAGTAACTATTGTGAAAGGAAATTCAATTCAAGAAAGACGACATGTCGACATTTGTAGGTACGAGAGGAGAATATGTCAAAGCAAATGTGGCTTTTATGAGTGTTATTATAACCTAGAAAAGGCACACTTAGACGAGCACAGGGGAAGCTTGTGAGATATGCAAGGACAAAGGCACGAATAGTAGAGGCAACCAAGCACACGAAGGAAAGAGTAGTCAGGGGAAGCTTGTGAGATATGGGGAAAAATGGCCAAGGACGGAAATAGGAAGAAGGTTAATGAGGAGCGCAGAGGTGTAAAAAGCGTCGGGCCAGAACTTCAACGGAGTGTGAGAATGAAACAGAAGGAAAAGACCCATCTCAACGATGTGGCGATTTTTTCTCTCATCCTGCCCATTCTGTACAGGTGATGGAGAATGCCTTTAAAGCGAAGGAAGGGTCTCGGAGTTCAGGAAGCAGTTTAGCAACACATAAAAAAGGAAACTGAGAGAACGAAACTCACCACCCTGATCAGACTGTAGAGTCTTGTTGGAGATGTTGAATTGACTGAGAATAAGATAGTAAAATTGGACAAAATAGGAGTGAACTTCGTGCTTGGTTTTAACAGTAACCCACCATGTAACCGCGAGAAGATTTGGCATCAGGGTTTGTTCTGACTAGTCCGCCCCAACTTCAAAGCAGATGGAGTTGCCTGTGGCTTACCAAGAATACCATTAGACGAGGAGGAATGGAGGCGGAATGAGCAGAGTTGAGCAAGAACTTTTCAAATAGTAGATGCAGAGGTGTAAATGATAAGTGAGGCATACAGCCAACTCATAATGAGTTTATCATGGCGCTCCCAAAATGTGTACTCAGGATGAGGTTGAGAAAAAGAGTTACCAAATAACTATCGATGAACAAAAATGAATTATGTTATTTCATTTAAATAATTACGTATATATAATAAGTTTGTAAAATTACTCCCTAATTTTTTAAATTAGTTATAGTAGAGTTTTTTTTTTTTTTATTATTGAAAGTTTTAATTTGAATAATTATATAAATTAAAAGAAATGTATAATTATAATTTAAAATAAATACATATTATTTAAATAAATCACGTAATTTTTTTAATTAAATTTTATTATAAATTTTTTAAAATTATAAAAATATTAAACGATAAAAATAAAATATTAAATTATAAAAAAAAAAATAACATTTCAAACTTTACATTCTTCGTCTATTGTTCTGGTCATCCAGTGCCTACATGCGATGGATAGACAGGTGGACGGGTCAAATTTTATTTCCAAATTGTTTTGAAAAAAATGTGTTTAAATTGAATTTTACCATTTATTTTTATTACAAAAGACTAAAAAAGAAAAAAAAGACTATCATGGACTGGTACTGAGTGCTTGACGCAGAACATATGTGCGCCTCCCGTACCTGCTCGACTCTTAGTTCGTACGTCTTCTTCCCTGTTTAGCATGCTCAATTTTCCATCCTCTGCAACTACCAAGCTTCATCTGTAGTGAACGGATAATTCTGACCTTGGAGCAGCGGAAGAGCGCGAAAACTGTGTCTCAACCCTGGTCTTCATCGTTTCAGGAAGCACCCATATGAAGCGCTACTAAAGAAGAGTATGCTCCATCTCTGATCTTCATCAGTTCTTCGTGTCTTCCCTTCTCTGCAATCGCACCGTTCTTCACCACTGCAATTATATCGGCTCCTTTTATGGTGGCCAGGCGGTGGGCGACGACGACCGTCGTCCGATTCACCATCACTTTGTCCAAGGCATCTTGAACTACTCGCTCGGATTCAGCATCGAGGGCACTTGTGGCCTCGTCGAGAAGAAGAATCCTAGGGTTTTTCAAAATTGCTCTGGCGATGGCGATTCTCTGTTTCTGGCCTCCTGATAATTGCACTCCTCGCTCGCCAACCGACGTATCGTAACCATGAGGAAGCGAGGAGATGAAATTGTAGGCGTTTGAGGCCTTTGTTGCTGCAATTATTTCTTCTTCGCTTGCGTCTCCTTGTTTGCCGTAGGCGATGTTGGCTCGGATTGTCTCGTTGAAGAGAATCGGCTCCTGGCTCACCAGCCCCATTTGCTGCCGGAGCCAACTCAGTTTGAGCTTCTGGATTTGTTCTCCGTCGATCAGGATTTGGCCGGCATCAGGGTCGTAAAATCTCTGGAGGAGGCTAATCGTTGTCGACTTTCCACTCCCGCTCTCGCCCACCAAAGCCACAGTCTGCCCAGAAATTCGAATGGAAAATATAAGCAAATTTCATCTCAAATCTGGATGATAATCTCAAATTGAATGACGATAAATAATAAACAAACCCTAATTGCTACTTATGTACATGAGTATAGATTTAAAACTCAATGGAAGTCCATACCTTGCCAGATGGAATGCTCAAACTCAAGTCTTTGAAGATTTGAATGTCTGGCCTTGTTGGGTATCTGAAACAGACACGTTTAAACTCAATATCACCATTTACATTTTGCAGAGTTGAGCCTTCACTGCTGCTTGAATCAATCTTCGGCTTCGCATCAAGAATTTCGAATATAGAAGCTGCTGAATCTCTGGCCTTGTTGCTGTCTGGAGCCAAGGCACTTGTTTGAGAAACTCCAATGGCAGAAATTGTAAAAGCAAAAAAGACCTGCGCCAGAGACTTTGTCATTCTCTTGATTCTTAGTCAAGAAAAGGAGTTACTTTTGGAGTTGAGTTTACCCTGAACACTTCAGCAAAGGTTGCCTTCCCATGAGTGACAAGAACAGCTCCAGTGTAGAAGCAGAATGCATTTGTGCAGTAGAGTGCAAAGAAAGAAAATCCAAACCCTCCACCACTTAAGATTCCTTGTCGAACTCCCTTCTTCACCGGGCCATCACATTTTTTCTGGTATAACCGCATTACTTTCGGCTCCGCACAGAACGATGCAACTGTTCTAATGCTGCCGACAGCGTCATTTGCCACTTGACTGGCTTCTTCATACATCACCTGCCAAATGGAAACATCAGTTTTCTTCAAAGATTGAAATGGAAACTATTGGATTGGCCTTCTCTCAAGTTCGCTGACCTTTGCATCCGCACTAAACCCTTTTATAAATTTGGTCTGGAGATACCCTTGAGCTAGCACGAAAGGAGAGACTGCTAAAATCGCAAAGGCAAGTATCCAATTGGCTGTGAAGGCTATGGTCAGGCCTGCTGACACTGTTGCGATGTTCTGCACGATCAATCCCAAGGTGTCACCCACTAGTGCTCGCACCATGGAAGCATCTGTCGACAGCCTTGCTCCAATTGCCCCACTGAAATATGTTTTACAGAGTAAGAAAGCTGAGAGGATTGACAACTGAAAAGATTGTGTTTTCTAATTTTACTTACCTTGAATTTGAAGGATCATCAAACCAGCTGATCTGTTGGTGCACCATTTTGTCAAAAGTTAATGAACGGATTCGTTCGATTAGCTTCCCTCCTGCAACGCCAAACAAATAGTTCTGAACTGGTACGACCAGAAGAGTGACGCAGCCCATGCCAACATACATAAGTGCCCAAAACTTTGAGTCTTTTTGCAGCTGATTTGGAGGTTCGTAGAACATCTTAATGGCTTTTGAGAGCAACAGCCCAAACACAGGAAATATCACTCCATGCACGGCTGCAGCTGCTGATCCAAGCAGCAAAACTGGAATTTCGGGTTTGTTCAGATATGCCAGCCGTTTGAGTGAAACCTTTTGGCGTTTTTCTGTCTTAATCTCATCCAATGGCAATTCTTCGGTTTCTTGAATATTAACAGGACCTGGAACCGGAACGCTAAAACTGATTGAAAATGAATGCCGACCCTCTAAGGAGCCTCGACTGATGGATCTCCTCACTGATGATCTTCGACTTCCCATGTTTGGCTGTGCCTTATTCATATCGAATTCCAAGTCTCCAGGACCTGCATCAGGGGCTCGAGTGGCTTTTGAACTTTCCAATCCTTCTTGAAGCCAAATTAGCTGAGAGTAAGCTCCATTTTCATCCTTGATCAACTGGTCATGGGTACCTTGATTTTACAAATTTGATCTTATCAGCATGGTGAAAACTGTTGAATTCAAAAACTAAGCGTGGGGGATTGGATGTAATTTGTGATGAGATACCTTTCTCCACAATTTTCCCTTGATGCACTACTGCTATTATATCAGCATTTCGAATCGTGGTTAGGCGATGTGCGACAACTACAGTCGTTCGATTTTCCATAACTTTTAGCAATGCATCTTGAACGATGCGCTCGGATTCCACATCTAATGCACTCGTGGCTTCATCAAGAAGAAGAATTTTAGGGTTCTTCAGGATGGCCCTTGCAATGGCAATTCTCTGCTTTTGCCCACCAGATAGTTGAGTTCCATGGTCACCCGCCATTGTGTCAAGCCCCTGAGAAAGAAAAAGAAGGTAAATCAGAGACCAGCTTTTAGCTCAAAAGAGGGAGATTATCATTTTACCTGAGGCAATTTGTCAATGAATTTTGCAGCATTAGAAAGTTGAATGGCTCCTCGTATCTCTTCTTCAGAAGCATTTTCCTTCCCGTAAGCGATGTTCTCCCTTATGGTCGTCCCGAAAAGAATAGGTTCCTGACTGACAAGCCCGATCTTCTCCCTCACCGATCGAAGCTGCAACTCCTTCAAGTTAATACCGTCGATCAGTACTTCGCCTGAATCTGGATCGTAGAATCTTTCCACCAGACTGATAACAGTAGACTTTCCGCTGCCACTTTGCCCAACTAATGCGGCCGTTGAGCCACTTGGAACTTGCAATGAAAATCCGGCAAAGATTGGCACGTCTGGCCGTGCTGGATATTTGAAGTAGACATCTTTGAGTTGGATATCACCTCTTATGTCTTCTAGAACAATGCCCCCATTGTCATAGGCATCTATTGTAGGCTTCCTTTTGATTGTTTCGAACATCTTGTATGCTGCGGCTTGCCCCAATGCAAATGCATTCAGCGACGGAGATGCCTGACCCAACGACCTAGTTCAACGAGATTGTCCAAAAACATTATGTGAAAGAAACTTCAATTTTTTTAAGAAATTCGAGGTGTTTATACTTACATTCCACCGGTCATGATTGCAAATATTACGTTAATAACTTGTCCACCATTGTATCCTCTCTCGATTACAAGTTTCGATCCGTACCACACAGCTAGGCTGTAGGTGGAAAACACGATGATCAAGACGACTCCAAGGCCGAGCCCCGAGGCCAGCCCTTGATGAACCATGGAAGTATATGCAATTTTCAGTTTGGTGTTATATTTTTCAATTGCTTGTTTTTCTCCGGTGAAGGAAGCAACCTTAAATACCAATTCAATTCAATTCAATTTTAGTATCTTAAATTTCAGCCGAGCCAAAAGAAAATTTTTAATCATTCATCATTTTACCGTCCTAATCGTTCCGACTGTCTGTTCGACTACGTTGCCAGCTTCTGCATAAGCAATTTGTGCACGACTCGACATTTTGGTCATGATCATCGCCATTGTTGCACCAGAAATTACAATAGCAGGAACACTAGAAAGCAAAACCAGAGCCAAGAGCCACCCTCTCACAAAAGCAATAACAAATCCTCCTAAGAATGTAGATGTTAACTGGATGAACTTTCCAACCTGAAACAAACCAACATCTTCATCATTAATCTCTCTCTCTCTCTCTCTCTCTCTCTCTCTCTCTCTCTCTCTCTCTCTCTCTCTCTCTCTCAAGTCAGATTAAACTATGATTTGGAATGACTCAAAAGATAGAACAAAGGAGCTTACTTTCTCTCCCATGGCATCTTGAATGAGAATGGTGTCCCCAGACATTCTTCCAATGACTTCTCCTGTAGTAGTTTCAGTGTCGAAGAAAGCAATGTCCTGTCTTAATATTGTTTTCAAATATAACCCTCGAATTCGCGCCGCCTGTCTCTCTCCTGTGACCATCCAACTGGAAACCTCTATCATAGATGATGAAGAAAAAACATTTAAGTTCAAATCCAAATCAATAACCAACGTTATTGGACCCTTTGTCCTTTGAACATAGAAACGGTTCCAAGTTATGGACTTTTAATATTCCCGTCGATATCAAAGGGTGCATAATCTCACGTTACTTGAGTAACGTAAATACTGATATTTCAATCATGCTTTTTGATTAATTACAAAAACAAAATTGAATTTATACTTCAAAAAATCTATATTTCAAAAGAGTTTTTTTTAGAATTCACCTAATCAATATTAACTTTTAGAATAAAAAAATTGAAACTCTAATCCTAATCATGTACTAGGTTTTTAAGAAGTAAGACACTGAAGCAATTCCACGATCATAAACAAGTAACGAAAGAAAGGGATTATCAATATCTATACGCACGTAGAAAGGAAGCAATTCCTGTAGCAATGCCCAAGAACAGAAAGTTTCTGGCAATCTGAAAATTAAAAGAATTCGGACTGTTAATTTCGATGATAATAGTAAGTAATTAATGGACATCATTATGGTTTGAGTACAAGTTTTCTCTCGTTGAATTTACTTTTAAACCAATCAAACCCAGACCAAAACAATAATCATTAACAAAAAGCTTTCATTCCTTTCGAAAACGGTGTTATAAATTCTACAATTATGTTCTTCAAGATAAGCAACGCATTTCTTGAAAACCCGTGAATGGTAATCAAGAAGAACAAAAAAAAAAAAGAAAAGAAAAAATTATGTTTGCAGAAAAGACGAAAAAAAGAAGAACAAATTTTGAGAATGACATACTTTTGATACTTCGCTAATCACATTGTTTTTGTCGGCAGAGGCGAAGGTGTTGATCATCTGGCCGAAGATGAGTGTCATCAGTGGCTGCGCCATTCCGTTCCCGATGGCGGCAATCGCACCGACGATCATCAACGCCGTGTCTGTTCGATCGGCAAACGTAAAAAGCTTGTAGAAGGAGACTTTCTGGGAAGCGGCTCTTCCCTCCTCCTTTGTCATCTCCGGAAAAATTTATTTTTAGACTTCTATGGCTGGTTTTTTACGTTTTCAATGATCCGGAGGGTTTCTTTGCATGAAAAACTTCGATTCCGTCAGTTCTTTATGTGAGACTAGAAAAGAACCACGTGGGTATCTGCCAGTGCAGGTGTTTGGGGAAGAGAATGCGCGAATTAGACTCTATGAAAAAACACTATTTTTGCGTCAAGATTCTGGAAAAAAAAAAAACCCAGAAAGCGAACAGTAAAAAGAGTTAGAAATTCTTCATAGAATGACAATAGACAACGAATGCCATGTCTTTTATACGGGTAGAGTGAGAGAGGAAGAGAGAAAATAGGAGCAGGAAAGCAGCGACAAACGAGAAATTTTGTAGGTTTTCGGGTCCTCCTTTTATTGGAACCCTTCTAGAAACAACAACAAATAAACAAATAAGGCAAACCCAATAGGGGTATCCACAATAATTGGTATTGAAACATTTATTATTTTTCCAAAATCGTAATTATTTTCTTTCAAAGGAAGATCCAAAAAAGGGACGAGTGTACGTTGACTCTTGAATTTGGGGTGTGGGGTGAAATACAGTGCCTTCTTAGGCTCTCTTTTCTATATAAAATAAATCTTCACTAATCTCAAAGGCGTTAGCGATTAAGTCGCTGTTTTAAAGAATAACATCAAGTAAATTATGTTTTATCGTGTAATTTTCACTGTTTGATGGTTTATATCAAGAAACAACTCTTCCTAAAATAGTTTTGGCTACTTTTGACGATTCTAAACGTTGAGTTTTCTAACATTTCTTCCTAAAAATTTTCAAAATTGTTTCCCTTTAGAAATATACTAACATAGATGATCACGAGACAAAAAATGTAATTTCTTTGATGATGCTCTTAACAATGGAATTCAAAAGATTATTCATCTAAAATAAAAGTTTAAGAACCTATTTGTTTTGCATTTTTAAGTTTAAGAGCTAATTAGTACCTCTATATTAAAAAAACAATCTTAGATCTTTGACTACCTTTTATATCACTTTAAATGTACCTCGTAAACCTAAAACTAATCATCTAAAATTAATTATTATATTACAAAGTATAGGGGTGGGCATGGGCCGATCTAGTCTGGTCCCGAGCAAGAACTAGACCGGACCATGAGATTCAAGAATTTTATCTTGAATCCCAAGACCGGACTGGACCGGACCGAAAAATTTGGTCCGGTCTCGGTTTCTCCCATTGTATAAAAAACAACAAAATAAAATAATCACACGTCAAATTTCGTAATCAATAATACTCTATGAAAGTAATATTTGAAACAACCAAATGGGTAATATTTGAGGAAAACTACACAATTGAATTTTAGTTATCGGTGAATTATAGATAACTAAAATTCACAACTAAAATCTTAAGTCTAACAACCAACGCCCAACTGTACAACTAAAATAGTAAGTCTAACAGCCAGCGCCCAACAGTACAACTAGAATGGAAAATCCTAAGGCTAACGGCCCACAGTACAACACATCCAATGTGCGAATCAAAATCTTGAGTCTAACAACTCCTATTCAGAATTCACAACATGAGCAGTTAGTATGGCGAACTTGAACGACTCTGTCAGTCTGGTAGTCCGCGACCGTGAGACGATGGCAATGGTGAGCGCCGACGCCGAGAAGAGCTGATCAGCTGAAGCCTGAGGGGAGATGATTGAAGGCTGAAGCCGAAGATCGGCAGACGGCAATCACCACTCGGCTCGAGAGTCGGAAGTCGGGAGGGGCAACGGAGAAGAAGAAGAATGGGACTCGGGAGCGGCCACTGGCGAGGAAGAGAAGAAATCAAAATTCAGACCAGTGAGCCCTAACTCCTAAGGCAACCTTAATGCCTTAGGTGGAGGATGACGTTTGCCTCTGTATAACGTGGATAGAGTGTGGGCTAGTTACTCTAGTGGTTAGAATTATTTGTTAGGCGTAAAGCTCATTATGTGGAATAACTCTATTTTTCAAATATCGAGGACGTTCTTGAGACGGAAAAATCAAATAAGGTAAAATGTGCAAAGAGCCATAGGCAAAAGATTTTGGTTAATGGTCTTTGAGGTTGTAGAAAGTCAGGTGTTGTGACTTATATGTATTTATATTTTTATTCGCTTTCGCATACGTATTCTGATGTGAATGATGAGGATGATAATGATGTAAACCGTTTCAATATATGAAATGTGTTGCATCTTGGTTGGTTTGAAGTGGAGGATCCTAATTCAGGATGCTATGATTGATGGATTAAATTATATTAATATGAATTATATTGATGAATATTAGATGTAGGTTGTCGTTCGAGAAGTTTCCCATCTTGGGAATCTGTTTCACCAATCGGGGCCCTAAGTCAGGTCCTGACAACTATCTTTCAATCTTCATAGTAAATTTATTCTTAATACTCTGATTTTTTTTTCGAAAATGTTTTTGGACATAAATTTAGTGGGCGAAGGGCAAAAGTGTGAAGTTTGTAGTCACTTTTGGGATATTCTCTCTTATTCTACTTCTCATTCTACATCTCCTTCTCTTTCTTTACTCTGTTAATTTGTTCATTTGAAGTCAGTATCGTGATAACCCACTGGTGTGGAGTCTCCTCCTAACTTGTCTTTTTGAGGTTGACGAGGAGTTTGTTGGATTTCATAAAATCCTCTCCTCAATTTGATTATATTTTGTAAAAGAATGACAACATCATCATATCCATATACACTATAATCTTGATCTTTTGGTTCATCGGTGAGTCTTTGGTTATTGAATCTCATAATTATGATTCTTGTCCTTGTAGCCAACTCAACTCCAATAGAAAAAGTGGATTCGATTTATGAACTGCGAGTTAGATTTACTTATTCTGGAGTCAATAACTATAACCACCTTGAATAGATAGTCATAGTTGTCCTTAGCTCCATAAACAGCCATTATCGTCACTTTTCAACCTCAGGGCTTCGTATGCAGCCATTATCGTTACTTTTCAACCTTAGGACTCTATGGCAGCTTGAGCTCCAAAGAGCATAAAGAAATCTCTCACACGAAAAGTTAGTTTGTTGAGCATATCACATGCTTTGAAATAAAGCATTCCAAATCCTTGGTACAGATCTGTGTTAAGCTTTTGGGTTACAGGTGGTAAAATATGATTGTAGTTTTTCAAAGTTGGATGATGAACATAAAAGTGGGATTGAAGAGTTTTTTCAGCTCCCACCAGGAGAGAGACTGAAGAGTTCAAGATCAAGGTAGATGAAGTTGAAAGTTATGAAAGAGTTATTTGATCCAATGATACATCACTGGATTGGGACCATGGTGGATTTGGTTGTTCTTAAACCTGGTTTCGTATGTGATTATTTCGTAAAATTTCGAGTTGATTGCTATTCTATTTATGAGTTCCAACAAATTTTTTTAGAGTTCTTAAATGTTAGTATAAGTACAGTTCACATATGTATTTTGTATATTATTTATTTATTACGGTTACTATACTTGATGAAAATCATAATCACAATAGCCTGTGGAAGGGATGTAAGTGCTCTCTGTACTCTAGAATGAATAGTCTTCCTATTATTCAATCTCTCTTCTCTGTTGTGGATCCTTTCTGTTTACTAACATGGTACTAGAGCCCTACGGTTCTTAACAAATGGTCTCGTCAAGCTCTTTGTTCCCCACCCCTCCCTTAGCTCCTCTTTCTTCTTCCTCCCTACCTCTATTTCTCTCCATGAACCAGACGCTCACTGTGAAACTCAACTCCACCAACTATCTAGTCTGGAAAGCACTGATTCTGAATATCATCATGGCCTCGGCCACTTTCTGTATGGGTCGTACTCATCTCTTCCTCTGTTACTAGACTTTCACACAAACCCAAAATCTTGAGTTTTCCTTATGGCAAAGGCACAACCGTCTAGTTATAAGTTGGCTCTTCTCCTCTATTTCTGAGAGCTTTCTTCCCCAAATCGTCCTCTTCAACACTGCCAGTGCAATCTAGCTAGCTCTTGACCATCTGTTTGCTTCCTCCCCTTTAGCTAGAATTACCGATCTTCGAACTCATCTTCACACCCTGTCAAAAGATGATATTTTTGCTACCTCATGCATCTAAAAAATACATCTTTACGCAACACATTATCGGCTATTGGAGAATTGGTATCTTACCGCGACCAAGTCATTTACTTTCTCGGTGGATTGGGTAGCGATTATAACGCGTTTATCACCTCTATCACAAACCACGCAGATCAGCCTCCCCTGGAGGAAATCCATAGCTTGCTTCAAAGTTGCGAGTTTCGTCTGGAAAAAAAAAACTCAGTGACTTCACTGTCAGCCCCACCGATGGTTCAAGCTCATGTTGTTGTCCACTGATTTCTCCAATCTCCTCAGCTGTTCAACGCCCCTCAGAATCGCCCTCCCTTTGCATCATCTACAGGTTCTTATCAGGGTTTCTTGGGTCAGCCCCTTATCCGGTTACAACTTGGCATCCAACCTGGCCCATAAGCAACTTCAAGCCTCGGTGTCAAATATACAGTAAACTGGGCCATGTTGCAGCCGTGTGCTATCATTGTCTGAACACTTCCTGCAGAGTTCCCTCCTCAACCTAAGCTCAAACTTTTCTATCTCCGGTTTAAGTCAACATGACATGGATACTGTCAACCCCTTCTTTCTCGGCATCATCTTTGGCCACCGCTTGGACCTTGGATTCTGGAGCCACCTATCACTTGACACCAAATGCCTCCCTACTGCACAACCAAACTCCATACTCTGGTTCTACTCAAGTGATCATAGTCAACAGTAAGCCAATGTCAATTAAGCATTTTGGTTTAGCTACTTTTCCTGCTGGTAGCCGTTCACTGTTCTTGAATTATGTTTTTCACACACCTCAAGTTGTACTCAATCTGCTTAGTGTCAATAAGCTATGTCGTAATAACTCAGTTTTCATTGAATTTCTTTCTACTTTCTCTCTTATCAAGAATCAGACTACAAACCAGATTCTTCTCCGGGGTTCCCTTAATACGGACTCTACTAGACTTCCCTCACTCTCACTGCTTCGTTTACTCAAACTCAATCACCAGAACCGGCTCCTTCCTCAGCCTGCTTATCCAACTTGTGGTACCTCTGCTTCAGTCACTCTTCAAATTTTGTTTTGAATAGTGTATTAGGTTCATGTAATATTTCCTCTATTAAACATACAGAATCTAAATTTTGTGTTCCTTGTCGGATGAGAAAAACTCACCGTTTGCCTTTTTCAATATCAAACTCTCTTGCTTTATCCCCAGTTAACTCAAGTACTAGTGCATGTTATTTTCTTCTATTTGTTGTGATTGCACTCGTTTCACTTGACTTTATTGTCAAAAATTGAAAAGTGAAGTTCAAACTATCTTTGTGCAATTTCATCGTATGGTTCAAACCCAATTTGGTGTTCAAATCAAATCTGTCTAATCCGACTAGGGTGGGAAATTTCAATCTCTCTCTCTAATATTTTTAAATCCCTCAGGATTCATTATCGTATTTCACATTCTTATACACCAAATCAGAATGGAAGAGTAGAGCGCAAACCAAATGCTCTATCTACTGAAGCCTTACTTGAACCCACCACTTTTAAATAAACTTTTTCCTCTATCCATTAGATGAATGCTATGATAGAGAAAATTTCCGTTTTACAAAAAACAACACTTTGCAACTTGTTCCTTTACCCAAATATGCAAAACTTATTGGATGCAAGTGGATTTTTAAAGTCATACTCAAACCCGACACCTCAGTCAATCGTCACAAGGGATGTTTGGTGGTGAAAGGGTATCATCAAATAGAAGGTATAAATTATGATGAAACCTTCAATCCAGTTGTGAAACCCACCATTGTTTGCACCACATTAGTGCTAACTCTCTCTTTAGGATGGATTATTAGATAACTGAATATCAACTATGCTTTTCTTCGTGGCGATCTTACTAACATTGTATACATGTAGCAACCTTCAGGTTTTGTCGATCCCTCATATCCTTCAGCAGCATGTTTATTGGGCTCAAGCAAACTCTTCGAGCTTGGTACAACAAGTTATATACTGCATTGGTAACTCCTACACTCTTTTGGATCAGTTTCTCATTTATTTGCGATCACAATTTATGGTACATGACCTTGGAACTTTTAGTTTTCTCCTTGGGAACTTTGTTACGAAGGCTTCTACTCTCTCCTTATCTCAAACTTAGTATATTTTGGCTTTGTTTCATAGAGCAAACATGGCATCATGCAAGATGGTTCCCACTCTAATGATTGCCAGACCAATACTATTAAAACACTCAGGGACACCACTATCTAATGGTTCTTTATATCGTAGCATCGTTGGAGGCCTCTGATACTATTGTTGTACTAGGCCAGATATAACCTTTGTTGTCAACAAAATATCTCAATTTATGCATGCACCGACTGATATTCACTAGCAATCCGTCAAATGCATTTTACGGTATCTCCAAGGTACTTCTTCTCTGGGCATCTCTTTTTTCTCTTCCAAATATGTGAATCTGACTTGTTACACGGATGCTGATTGGGTCTCGTGCCCCAATGATTGAAAAAGAACTAGTGGCTACTGCATTTTTCTAGGCCCCACGTGGTTCTCAGCTAAGCAAAAAGTTGTATCTCAGTATAACACTAAATCTGAGTATTGTACCTTGGCTAACAGAACGACAAAAGCTCTTTGGATACAATCACTCCTCAAAGAGATTGGTATTATGTCACCCATAGTACCGGTTCTTCTTTGCGATAACTTGAGTGTCACCACCTTGCATCAAATCCGGTTCTCCACTCGAAGTCCAAACATGTTGAAATCGACTATCACTTTGTTCGAGAAAAAGTGGCTAACAAAACATTGATGGTCCAGTTTATTCTATCAGAAGATCAAGTCATTGATGCACTCACAAAATTTCTTCCTTCATCCTCATTCACAATTTTTATGTTCAAAATCTTCGGCCTACAATTTTGCTCTTATGGGGGGATGTTAGTATAAGTACAATCCACATACATTTTTTGTATATTATTTATTTATTACAGTTATTGTACTTGATGAAAATCTTAATCATCACGGTAGCCTGCGGAATGGATGTAAGGGCTCTGTGTACTCCAGAATGAATAGTTTTCTTCCTTTTCTTCAATCTCTCTTCTCTGTTGTGGATTCTTCTTTCTCTTATCCCTTTTGTTTACTAACATTAAACACCTATTGATGATGATATGTGATTAGGTCCTATAGTATGACTTGTTTTCTGACTTCTCAGATTTTTAGCTTGATTTACTCTTATCAAAGTAGAAGATTTATTTATTATATCCAGCATCGTATACATCTTTTGTAAACTGCTTATTTTTATGTATATTCTCCTATTTTCATTATGTGACATGTGTTTTAGTCATGTTAGTTTTATATTAGATATATGTTTTCACGGTTATTATTTATTTGAGTATGCATATCTATTGTTTTGATTTATTGATCTTTGTTTGTTATGTTCATTCTATCATTGGAAGATGTGTGTATTATGTGAAACACACTTGAGATGGCTGATTGTGTAGTACTTTTAGGTGCGATATCATAAATATGATTAGAGTTGTTATTGGTTTATGATCGCTGAGTATTGTCATTTTATTTATGCCTTAGGTATCATGTTCTCGAAGTACATGTGATATAAACCTTCTACCGAATAGGGAGATAAAGAAAAAGTTCATTTTAAATTAAGATTTGAATACAAACGTGATTAACAAATTTTGACAATTTTTTGATGAAGAGATGAAAACCAAATGTAATAATATAAGTGGAAGAAAGAAAACCTCACAGAACACTTTGTTACTCGTTTCTCTCTCTACTTTGATGACACTCGCACATGTTTTTTCAAATTCTGGCTCTCAGTTCGTTGCATTTTTTTTTTTACTCATCAGCTTCATCTTTTAATGCTTTATTGAACAAAACAAAACTCATCCATATTTTGTTGAGACAATCCAAGTTAAACAAAAGAGTTGAAATGTATGGCAATCGAATTAAGAAAACTAAGAAATTGACTGTCGAGATAAAAAAAAAAAAAAAAAAAAAGGAAATAAAATAATCAAAGATATCAAGAAGAAAGAGAAAAACACGAGAACATATTTAATCTACGTAAAAACATTATGTGTGCATTTTATGAACCTCAGGACCATGATTTTTTTTTTAATTCAAGGGAACTCAGTACATCACAAGTCTATAAAAAGGTTGAAATTTATGCACCAAACACAGGAAAACTGCAACTTTGGTCACTAAATTAGTCAATAATTTAACTTCCAGCTACATATCTTCTTTCGTTGCACAACTTAGTCCCCAGATAAAACACAAAGATTCTTTCGTTATTTCACTGTTTTGTTTATGTACTAACTAAGCAACGGGGTAGGCTTGAAAGCATAAAAATTAAGATCATCCATCTGGAACGGAAAGTAAGGTTACATAACTATTTCCTCATTTGATAGAAAGAGATCTGTACAGCTCCTATAGTTTACAACCTGCCCAACATTCTTCGGCACCCAACTAAACTACACAAATGCTGCTATGAACAAGCCTAATGAACGTCGGGGGAGGACACAATTCCTTTTTTTTTTTTTTTCTTTTTTTTTTTTTATGACACAAAAAAGACACCGGCTGTCTCAAATTAAGAAAAGTTCGTCATCATCGTCAAAGAATTCATCTTTCAAATACAAACCCAATCGTTCCAGCGGCGTTCGGGGCTGTGCAGCTTCGCAAGAAGGTCGAGTTCTCCAGACGGGTTGAATCGGTATTGTTACTCCACTGAGCTTCTCTAGCTCTTTCAGGAACATTAGATTTTGGTCTAACTGAACTGTTTTTTCCATCTGAGGTATGAAAAACAACAAGTCAAATAATATATGTCAACAAATTTGAGAACTTAATTAGAGCTCTAGAATTAGTATATAGATCATGGTTGACAAAGTTCACCATTCTAATGGCAACAAGAGCAGCTTCTCTTTCTTTTTCCCTCTGCTGCTTCAACTTTGCTTCTGCTTTAATTCTTGTGGCAGCTTCTTCAGCCTTCATTTGTGCTTGGATTCGTTCTTTTTCTGCACAAGCAGAAACGTTCAGAACTATAATTAAGAACAAAGAATAGATCCTGATAGCAATTTAATACTCGAGGTACACGAGGGCAACTTTAGAGAAATTTATGAATAAACTACATCATGAACTTAATAATGTACAAGACTACATAAAACAAATGAATGTCTACATACCCCTATTTTATATACTAAACTATTTTCTACTAGAGTAAATTTATTCACCTTCTCGCTGCCTTCTTTCCATTTCCATCTTTTCTTGCTTCATTTTCACGGGATCAACTTTTTCACCCTAAAAACAACAGAACATTAGACAAGAAATATATAAAAAATTAACAATCTTGATTGTCAATTGGATCATCAGCTGAAGAGAGCCTTACGTTATTAAGTAGCATTTTTTGTTGTGCTTTCAAAATAGTATCTGCAAAGCGGCTCTTCAACATTGCAGCACGGAGAGCTTTTTTTGGTGAAAGTTGGATTTCAGAAACTGAGGTTCTCCATCCTGCAACAATTTATTCAAGAAATTAAACCCGAGCAAGATGAAAAGTAATCAACATTTGGCTCCGATATCCAAAAAACATAACTGACCATCAGATGGAGCATCTGCAACAGGCAATAACAGATTAGACGGGCACATGTCTTCACTATCCAAAACACTATCAACCCCTGCACAGGGACCCCAGTTTTTTCACCATTCAGTTAACACATACACAAAAAAGCCGCATTTAAAAAAATATAGACATCCACTTTACCTTCAGAATCTGAGTCAGATTTTGATATCTGGGAGTTTGACAAGAACTTTGCATCAGAAGTCTAAATTGCAAGCAAGTTTCAGTAAATAAAAAACAACCTAATAAATTGCCACAATCGTTATGGCTAAATGATTATTCTACCAAGCCTACCAGTTTACAAGAATTAACACTGTCCTGAAGGTCTCTTATCAATGGTCTTTCTGAAGATATATCTAAAAGTAAAACAATAAGATCATTCAGCAAACTGCCCTGAAATAGCCGATTACATAAGTCAGAAGGCAAAGATGAACTAACTACCTGAGGATACATTTGTGAAGTCACTAGAAAAACTGCATTGTCTGGGAAGGCTGTTAAATGTTCCACTCTTTTGGGAAACCGGTTTGAGAAGTTTCTTTTCATTAAGAGTGTCACAAGCGTGTATTCTGGCAGTATCTGTGCCTATAAGACACATGCTTATTAACTCCTATAAAAAGAGCCACGAAGTAGAAATTTCAGTCTTCTGCTTATACCTTCATAAAAGTTCTTCGATGTAGATTTGTCCACACAAGAAATCTTTGTTTTCAAAGCATCTGCCTGCTAAGAAATGTAATACATTATATCAGAAAAATAAAGCTTCTACAAAAAAAAAAAATTATGTAATGAAGAAAAAGACATCATTCACTTACTTCAGCAACTTTAGGTTTTAAAGAGACCCTGAGAAGCTTCTTTTCATTAAGAGTGTCACAAGCATGTATTCTGGCAGTATCTGTGCCTATAAGACACATGCTTATTAACTCCTATAAAGAGCCATAAAGTAGAAATTTCAGTCTTCCGCTTATACCTTCATAAAAGTTCTTCAATGTAGATTTGTTCACACAAGAAATCTTTGTTTTCAAAACATCTGCCTGTTAAGAAATGTTATACATTATATCAGAAAAATAAAGCTTCTACAACAAAAAAAAAAATCATATAATGAAGAAAAACACATCATTTACTTACTTTGGCAACTTTAGGTTTTAAAGAGAGCCTGATAATCTTCCTTTCACATGAAACCTTTCCCTGTCCAGACTTTGATCTTCCAAACCATTTGTCCTCTAATAATATCCATTTCTTTTCAAAGACTTCACTGAGTTCGTATGCCATCTTATGAACACTGTTTGAAGGCGGGTTATAGAGCATAGCATTCCTAAATGTCAATCTCACATCAGCCACAAATCGATCAGTTCCAACATACTTATTTCTCTGGAGTTTTGATCTTATAGTGCCCAAATCCATAGGATCCGATATGATAGAGAAATAATCAGGAATATTCAATGCCACAGGATCCACCGGCTGATTGAAAACCCAACCAGCTGGATGAGTCATGAGGGCTTTCAAAATCACAGAGCACTGTTGTGCTGCAAAATGATCCATCCTCTTCTGCCTCTTCTTTTCACTCTCCATGCTTTCAGGGGCTCCACGCTTCTTAGAAAATTGCACTGAAGCTTTTTGCATTGAAAAGTTACTCATCATTTCCGTTCTATCTTCAGAAGTATAGAAGGACTTATATTTAACGTTCATCTTGGATGAACAAGCTTCACTTTTCAATTCTCGGTCATCCACCAGCTTGTGACATGCAAATAGTTGCTTTCCAGGTTGAGCATCAACCCTTTTGCTAGTTCTGTTTTTCATCTTCTTATTTGACATGATTGATTCAGTAGTAATTATTTACCAGAGAGGCATCAACAATATCTCCAAGTTTCCAAATAACCTAAGTTTTATGCCATTAGACAATGATCAGATAGTCACCTTAATAAAAAGAGTGACAGATCAGATAGTCACCTTGATAAAAAGAGTGACACATTTGAAAGGGAGAAAGCACAACACAAGGACAAAATTATTTGATCTTTATCACATAAAAAAATGAATAAATTGTTCAGTAGCAACAAAAGCACAAGTTACAAAAGAAAATGATTATTCAAATAAAATTTCCAGATTATAGTATTTGATTTCTATGAATCCAATTGACTAGTGAAGAATCCATGAGAATAAAGTACAAATGGTATTCAAATATCATATAAAATGTGAGTAAAAATCCACCACATTCAACGCAATTTTTTTAGGATAATATGAATACCTTTTCAACATTAGCTAATGAAAAAAAAAAAAAGAATGACTATGAAAGAATAAACATTCACTGGTGAAAGCGGACCCTTTCTGGGGAAAAAACGGTAATGTATCCGTTTACAGGATAAACGCTCGCGAGTAAAATTCAAGTGCCAAACAAATTGAAATGAAGGTACTCATTGGAAGTCCCAAAAATTGAATTCTGAGATCACGCGAAATTGCCCAAAAAGATAGGAAAATAGAAATTACGAAGGAAAAGGACACGATCAAATGAAAAAACAAACATAATTAACAAGTTTAGTACAGTTATGATGAAATTCACTAAAATGAACCAAAACCCAGAAATATTGCACAAACAGAAGCCCGAAAATGTCATCAACTAAGAATGCGAAAAACCCAGAAGCAACATTTCGAAAACACAAGTCACATATAAGGAGGGGAGAGATACTAGGTTTTACAGTGGAATCTACCGTTCTCAAGATAATTCGCAGACCTCTGGCAACGGATTCGTAGAAGAAGAAGGAAAAGAATTCCGCGCAGTAGAAAGAAATGGCGGGAGAAATCCTTCCAGACACCGTCACTCTCGCAAGCAAGGCCTGAGATCGCGGGGAAGATGGAGAGAATTCTCAAGAATTTGGAAAGTTCTGAACCGAGAGAAAGGGTTTTCGTTTATATATCTAGAGGTTTTAGGAGCCTATATTTACGGTTTTACCCCTAACCTTCCTTTTGACCATTTTGACCTTACTTGATCATCAAGTTTGATATTAGAGTTTTACCATTTTGCCCTTTTACAATATTTTAAGAAATATATAATAATTATTTGTATTAAAATCAAAAGTAATTATCGATTTTAACCTTGTACTATACACGTTATTTCAGTTAGTCCCATATACTGGTAAACCAAACTTTGTACTTTGATTATGTTATCAGTTTTAACCTTCCATCAACAATTTCGTTAAATCATCGTTTAAAAAATTACTAAACAATATTGGATTAATTTGAAATTTTTACCACATGTTCATTACGTAATGAAAAGATAATTTAAAATTTTTGTAATTTCTTAACACATGTATTATTTATTGTAATTTTATTTTAGTAATTTATAAAAATATTATAATAAATCATACAAGTTTTAGAAAATCGCAAAAAATTTTCTATTATCTATCCATAATGTGGTAAATATATGAAAATTTTTTCAAATAAATTCAATATCTTTTGGTGTTTTTTAAAAATTGATCTCAATTTCTTCTTTATTTTATAAATTAATTTTTAAACAATATAAAAAAATATTGGATTTATTTGAAAAACATGGGTAGATAATCGAAAATTTTTCGTGATTTTTTAAAATATATATGATTTATTATAATATTTTTATAAATTATTAAAATAAAATTATCATAAATCGTACATATGTTAAAAAATTATAAAAATTTTCAGATTATTTTTTCATTAATTAGTGAATATGTGATAAAAATTTCAAGTAAATTCAATATCATTTGATAATTTTTTAAATAATGGTTTAAAGAAATTATTGATTTAAGGTCAAAACGGATAATAAAAAAAATACAGGGTTTAAGTTTTCAATATTTTTATTACACGAGGCTATTTGAAATAAATTGTAAGATAGTTACCCTAAAATTAAATAGATTGAATGTGTTTAAAATGATGCACAAACTTAGCCATCCCTCCACCCGATTAAGATTTCCTGAAAACCCTAGCCACAGCTCCCGGATTTCCGAAGTATACCGTGAGCTCTCTCTCTCTCTCTCTCTCTCTCTCTGGTTTTGATTCTTCGTACCAACGATTGTGTCGTGAGCAATAATAGATTCTAAGGGGCCCTTTTTTTATTTGATAGAAGTATTTGAAGTCTGTTTTGTGGTTTATTTTAGTGAACTTCAGTTTTTGATTTTGGGTTTTGGATTCTTTTTTTGTGGGTGTTGAAAATTGCAGTAAGCATGGCATACGCTGCAATGAAGCCTACGAAGCTGGGGTTGGAGGAACCCCAGGAGCAAATCCACAAGATTAGGATCACCTTGTCCTCTAAAAACGTCAAGAACGTTGAAAAAGGTATTTGTTTCTTTTTCTTCGTTAATTTGTATTTCTGGAGCATTGGCAATTTTTTTTCCTCTTTTTGTTTTGTTTTTAATAGACAATTTTATATGCTTTACCAGTTAACTTGTTTGTCTTGGAGTATGATTTCAAGTAATCCTCCTTAAATTGTTTGAATTCTTATTGTGTGAATCAAGGCATGTTAAGATGGATGCCTCAATTGAGCCATGAGCTAAACAATCTTCTGTCCTAGTTCATTCAAAGTTTTGTTGATGTAGATTGTGTTTTTCTCCTAGATTTAATCCTCAATCACCACTCCACGTTCTTATTATGTCTGTTTAATTCGCAGTCTGCTCTGATTTAATTCGTGGGGCCAAGGACAGGAAACTCAAGGTCAAGGGGCCCGTGAGAATGCCCACCAAGGTCTTGAAAATCACCACTAGGAAGTCCCCCTGTGGTGAAGGTATTTCTCTCTAAATTATTAAATGTAAAAGTATGTAAATGGAAATAATTTGAATTTTTTCTTCATACCCTGAAGTCTTAATGTGATTATCACCGCATTTCCTTTGAATTTTGTATGCATCTGATGTCATAGTTTGTTGTTATCTGCTGATTGTGATGACAATGAGATGATGTAACAGTAGAATAAATTGTCTTGCAAATCATTTCTTTGCACTTTGTCACCACCCTTGACCTATATTTTTAGTTATCATTCCATTTGTTTTGTTTGCTCATTTACAAATCTAAATTTTTTGTGAGTTTTTCAAATTATTTCAAAGGTTTTTATCTACCCTTTTCTCCTGCATGTGCGTTTTGTTGATCTTGTTTTATACATTTGTCTTTAGTAGGTTCTAGAATATTAATTTGCAAAGCAAATCCTACATTAACCCTTTAAAACATGAAAATTATTATGTTGGTGTACATATTTATTGAATTAATTTTTGTATGATTTTATGTTTGTAATATGACCAAGATGTATGAAACAATGAAGAAATATAAAATAAAAGGAAGAACAAAATCAACCAAAAATTGTTGATCATGTTTATTGAACGAAAAAATGAAAATTACAAATAACAAGCTATTCGAGGAGCTTGCTTCCTTCTGAGCACATTAATAATGGCTTGTCACCCCCCAAAATCACTACTAACCAAATTCTTCTTGATGCCTTAATGTCTAACTTCTCCTCTTTATATAAACTCCCTTCATTCTCCTCTCTCACACGTCAAGTAATCCACCCTAACAAACTAGCGGCCCTTCCCATTATGCCCTATCAGTTTGCTGACACTTTTAAAATGTATTACAAGGTGTGTCTTTTTAGTTCCTTGCTCATGAGCTTGATTTTATGGTTCACTATATTTTATGATTTATTGTTTTCTCTCCATGAACCTTCCTGTGGATGTGAGCTGTTGGGGAAGATCAGCTTGTTATCCCTAGAATAAAAATCAAGTTTTAGATGAGATCGCTGTCACTTAGTTTTTAATTCAATATTAAAGTTGTCTTAACCCAATTTTGTACACATTTCCCTTGTTATATAAGATTGGGGAATCTTTTTTCTATATATTTTTCTTTACTAGGTTTTGAAAAGGTAGTTTGGTAGGCAACTCATCATGTTATATATTTTTCAAAAAAGAAATGAATGAAACTTTTCTGTGATATTCAAATTCTGTTTGTTTTAATTTTATTTTTTATTTACTTTGTTTTATGGTGATTTTAGGTACCAACACGTGGGATAGATTTGAACTCCGCGTTCACAAGCGGGTTATTGATCTCTTCAGCTCACCTGATGTGGTTAAGCAGATCACCTCCATCAATCTAGAATCTGGTGTAGAGGTTGAGGTCACCATTGCAGATTCCTAAGGAATCACAGAGTCTAATTCTTCAGTCCACTTCACTTTTTTGAGATCCTCTCAGACGCCCATGCCCTCTATTTATACACTGTTGTAGGACTAAAGGCCAGATAGATTTCGGTAGAAACTTTTGTCAAATCTTTCAGATTTCTTCAGTCAAGTAATTTAGATGATAGTGTCGCGTGCTTAATGATGCATTTCCTTCCCTTTTGGAAAGAATTTTATCGATTTTAGGGCACTTTTGGGAAAAGTTAATGTGAAATCCATTAAAAAAAAGCCCACACCCTGAATCCACCCTTCCCAGACTCCCAGAGCCTTCACCCAGCCCAATTCCAGTCCTCATTCTACCTTAACCAGACACGCAGTCAGGCCACTAGGCTAGGGCATGGCTCGCATTTCTTCAGGAACCCAGAACTGAATTGGGAATCCAGTTCTTCAAGTTCTGTAAATTTCCGCAATAATTCTTCCCCTTCCTCCTACGCCACCTGAGTTCCATATTAAAACTTTGTTGATCCAATTGATGCTGACTTTTGAGTTTTGTTTGTAGGTGTCTTTCAAGTCCTATTTGCAGTTCCAATAGTTTTGATTTGAGTTCTGAGTTCCTTTTGCAGTACAAATATGTTCCCCTTGGCAACTCTGTTCCGACAGTTCCAAGCCATTGTCACCCAGACAGCATAGATTTTTTCGTTTAAATTTGAATTTTTTTTCATTCTTTTTGTTAAATTACGACACAAAAACTAGGATCAAGCAACTTTTCACAATTCAGTTCAAGAGTCAGTTAATCAATCAATTACACCATAGAATGCAAGTAAACAGCGTGAAATTCAATTATACAATTGGTCTAATCAAACTTAAATCATGTAATTTTTTGTTTGGAAGGCTACAGAGGTGGTTATCTCATAATTTTAGCTGTCATAGATTGTTTGATAACCCAAAATAAAATTGTTTTTTTTTTTTTTTTTTTTTTTTAAATTACACCACTTTTGACATGTTAAAAATGCAGCTTATAAATTTTGATTTCTTTGGAAGTTATAATTTTTTTTAATAAAGTATGAATTAAATCCTAAGTTTTAGGGCGTGCTCAACTTAAAACATTAATCGTTTTTTAAACAAAATGAATCTCGAACTAGAACTACTCGATTTGCTCCAATTAGAATCAAACTAAATCGATATAATACTATTCATTTATTTATTTTTAATGTTAAAAATTTCAGATCCAAACTTAACCTACCAAAATCGGCTCAAATCATACCTAAACTGATTAAAATCGAATTCAAACTAACACAATATGAAAAGATCTAAAATTTTTGAAAAAATTGGTTTAAAGTTCCTTTTGTTGAAAGAAAAGTTCAAAAGTCATTTTGTTTTTAAAAAATAATAATTATAATTCATAATTAATTTTGCTCAAAAACAAATATCATGTTTAAATTAAAGAGATTCTCAAATTTCAAGTTTAATTTATATTTTACTATTTTTTACATTTTATTCATTTAAATTTTTAAATAATAATGTCCAATCATATGTTTATTATCCCTTAGAATGTAATGGTTTGAATTTCTCGAACATTGTTGTGTTAGCAATTGTAAGAGTTGTATAGCGATTATTTTGTTGAATGACGTGTGCATATAATGGGTAGAAACTGTATCGAAAATTTCATAGAGTTCTATAGAAATTGAATTTTTTTTTTGAACAGCCGATCGATCGCCCAAGAGAGCCAACAGACCGCCATTTCTGGATTTTTGGTGAGCCTTAGAGAATTTAGAATAGGGAAGCTGCCGATCAGTCGCCACCTTTGGCCAAACGGTCGCCGTTTTCTATGTTTTTGGATAAATTAGACTGTGCAGCTCTGATCAATCGGTGTTTGGAGCTGATCGATCGCCCCTTTAAATTTTTAAAGGAAAAATAATTTGTATAAAATCTAATTTTTGGAGAACAAACTGAATAGTTTTTTTTTAAAAAAAATTGAATTAACTTAATACTAATCTAAAAGTGGTTAGTTTAAGTTAAACATGATTAAGAAAAATTAACCATGCTAATTTTGTGATAAATTATAGAGTGAAGGGCAAATTAGTATTTTAAATTGGTAAAACAAGGGCTAAATGGATAACTTTACCCATGAAACTTCTAGAAAATTTGAGAAAAACTGATGTTCAGTCATTCTTTCGTGGAAAGAGATTTTCGATTACAGGGGAGAGGAAAGGGGAAAAAAAAACAGAAAGGGGAGAGGAGAAAACAAAGTGAGATTTTTGTCATTTTCTTCAAAGGAGAGCTGCAAATCTTGGAGAAGAAACGATTCAAGTATCAACTTCTAAAGAGGATTTTCATGGAATTAAGAGAAGTCTACATTTTGGTAAGTAAATATTACATTTAGAGTATTTAATTTGTCTTTAATATATGATTTAGATGGAAATATAGTTATTAATATTTGGAATTGGTTTAATATACAGAATTGATGACTATGAATGAGGCTTTGGAGATAGAAGAAAATTAAATCGTGTTGATTATGTTAAAATTAGAAGACTTAGCTTGAGAATAGAAAGTTATCAACTGATTTTTGGCTATTGGTGTAAAATTGGTGAGTGGAATATTATAAACTGGTGGAGTAGTTGTAAGAAATTAAATTGGTGAATGATTTTATAATGTTTGGGCTGAGTGTATGGATTAGATGATTTGGTACGAAGTTTTAAATAGAAGGATGTTGGAATGTGAAATGGGTATGATATTTGGGAGAGGAGTTAGACATTGAAGGTGTTCATTGATTTAACAATAAAATAAATAAATAAAAATATGATTTTTCAACTTGTCTATATTTATGCTTAAAAAGGGTTATTTTAAAACATTGAGATAATTGCATGTTACGCTGATTTTCGAACTTGAATTCACGGTAGAATTACCTGATGATTTTCAATTGTGCATTTCATTGGCTTTACATTAAATTCTCAAAACATGTGTTGAAAAAAGAAGAAAGGACAATTATTATAAAATAAAATAAAATATATTAAAAAACAAATTGAATTTGCTCTAATTATACACAATATGTATAACTATGGAAAAAAGCAGAGTCTTGCGAATTATCATCCTCCTTGGGTTGAAAGTCCCTAAAACTCGCAAGAAAAGTAAGTTCGGGGTACTACAGTCTAACCGGTGAAAACTCAAAAATCTGTAAAGATGTTTTATAGTTATACATGTTGGATTGATATATGTGTGAATTATTTTTACAAACGTTATAAATTGTTAAATAATTTGTTGGAATTTTTCTTTTTGGTTTACATGAAAATTCTATTAACATTACTTTGGATTTAGTTGTTGGAATTGATTTCTCATTAATTGATTTCTTGCATGTATTTTTATGACAATGACACGTTTTGATGGTTTCATTTGGTTGTCTCTTAATAACGGTGATGATGGCATGAGGTGAATAATGGTTCGAATTGTGTATATGGAGTTAAATTGAGTATTCTAAATTGTTGAATTTATTTGCTGGACAAAAACTCATTACGTGGATTATTTAAATTTTTTTTCAGATAACGATAACGTTCACAAGGACAAAAAACTAAACAGCAACCTGAGTTGGTACAGAGGCATAGGAACCCGTTAAGGTAGATGGTGCTTTGGGTTAAGTTTGATGTCAATAACATTTTTGGTAGGATACTTTTGTACAGTCACATGTAGTGACTTTTATATTTTATATACTGTCGATGTATCTTTGTGAATTATGTATCAACAGATTGAGGTAAATATTTGTGGATGGTTTTGATTATATCCTACTTTAGGATTCCAATTAGATGAAAAGATTTGAATATTGTACATTATTTTGAATTTATATGAAATGTCGATAGGTATCCTTCCCATTTTGAGAATCCTATTCCTATCAGGGCAAGGTCGGGTCATGACATTCTATTTGTTCGTTTTAGCCGATATCTCAATCATAATGTATTTTATCATATTTTGCTGTGGTTTTCTATTACACTTCATTCGGTGGCACTTCACTTGACGTTCTTTCTAGTAAGAATTTTTAACCGGTCAAAACCATCAACTAGAGAGCCATAATATGATTGATCTCATTTTCTCAGCAACAATATTCAGTCTCCAATAATTTTACTATATAGGGATTCAAATACTATATCTCTCCTTTATGGAGAAAGATTCTTTAACCAAGTATGTCATAGATCACTTTGTGAAATGAGAGATATATGGTTCGAATCCTATAAAACTCTCTTTGGTGTTAAAGGTTTGTCAAACGGACGAGCTTATAGTTCACACTAACTATTTCTAAGTCATGCTAATCCATTACTTCAACTAAAAATTTAGAGAGCACGAGTGCATCAATCATGTTGTAGCAAAGGTAGAGCAAAAACTAAACTAATTTCAAGGGAATAATACTCGCGTTAAAGAAAACTTTTAAGTATGTATCCAGAATTAGTAATGTTAGAGTTATTCTCTTAAAAAAACTCTATTAAGTATGTATTTAGAGCTATCGAAATTTGAACTATTCTTTTTAGTACGTTTGAAGTCTTAGTTTGTATAAAAGACTTAAATGTAAATGGAGTTATTTCATTTGGAACCTTATATCATCATTATTATTTTAAATTTATGACCTCCAAACTTTGCTGAGTGAACAATATGGGTCCATTTTGCAAAACTTTTGTAAACAAAGGCATGGGTCTCTAAAAATATATTATTTGGAAAAAGTTGCACTCACTATGGAAATCCCAATGGCTTAAAACATTTTATTCAAAACTTTTGTATTCAGTCAACGATGTTTTAGGCATGTGATGATATTACAATGCAAAATAATTAATGAAGAACTAATTGAAATTTTGATGTATTATTTGGTTTGATTCGGTTTTGTAGCTCATGGGTGGCTTAGAAATACCATTGAAATTGAACAAATTTGAAATTTGAAATTTGGGCACCAAAATTTAATATGAAAAAATACTTTTGAGAAAGAAATACGGGTAGCGCAGATATCTGCTACAATTGCGAGTTTTATAATTCAAGTTTACATTTATTCATAAAATAAAGTACAATTTTTTCTTTTAAAAATTTATACAATAATTAAAATGACTCACAACAATCGATATTGTTCTTGCTAATAAAATCACTCAAAGTGACGTGGATATTCGAACCTTTTAGAACGATCAAATGATAGGAACCTAAGAAAACAATCTTATCCCCACCTAGATCCAAATTTAAAACTTGGATTGGAGAGGGTTATCAAGAAGAAACCACGTGTTGGTTTGTCAATGAAAAAGTCAACATTCTCTCCAACAATTTCGCATCTTTAGCAAACAAATGCCAACCATTCTGGGCAGCACTTGAACACGATCAGACACTTGTATTCTATTTATATCAGAATTTTATAAAAACCATAAAATGAATTTGTCAATCAAATAAGAAAGAGAGAGAGTGAAGAACAAGCCTCTCTCTCTCTCTCTCTCTCTCTCTCTCTCTACATTCCTTTTGATTCTCTCACTAAAAGTTTTTTGTACTAAATATTATAAATAAACATTGTTCAAATATAACTTCACATTTCATTCATCTTGCAGTTAATGGTGTTGAAATTCAAAGAATCATCCAAGTAATCGTTTCAAAAGGATTTCTCGTATCATCTTCCATGGCTGACGCCGGCCGAGTTCGAGCATTCTCATCTCCGGAATTACTAGATCAACGCGATGACCATAATCTAGAGGGTGATTAAATTGAGTTTGTTCTTGGTGTTTTTAAAATTAACGATGCTATCTTATTGTTTCTCCTCGAAAGCAGGCATTGCTGCAAATGTGAAACTACTTCTAAAGCTCATACAAGAACATAACGAGGCAAGCCTGAAAGATAATGATGACCGGAAGGCGCAAAGGGTCGCCGGAATGATCGGAATCGTCGATGATGTGAAGACGAGGATCGAAAAAGCACGATCTTCGAGCCATAAAAGGGCAGCTGAACTCAGACGGTGCAACACAGATCTCCGGCGAAACGGACCGAACGACAAAAAACCCCAGGAACAGATAACAAACGAGAAAGATAGGTTGAGAAAGGAGCTGAATGCAAGCTTGGCAGCAAGAAAGAGCCTGGAGATAATGTGCTCGAGCATGGGAAAAGAGAAAGAGATTATGGCAAAAGAGCTCTCAAAGAAGGTTCAAGAGCTCAATGAAATGGAGGAAATGATCAATGACTTGAAGGCACAAAATGGGAGGCTTTTGGCAAAAGTTCAAACTTGTGCTCTAGAGCACAAGAAGAAGAAGAACACAAATGATGAAGAAAGTCAAGGAAACAAGGCTCTCCAAGAGAAAAACAAGGCCCTTTCGGAGCAACTTCTCCGGTCGCTAGACGGGTACAAATCGATGAAGCGGAAACTAAAAGACGCACAAGAGGAAAACCATGGAATCTCTGCAACCATCGAAGAGATGAGTGTCGATGTCAAAGTCGGGCTAGATCGTATAAGAAGCTTCCGGGAAAGAATTGCCACGAAGAACGAAGAAGAGGTGGATGTTGAAATGGAAATATCAGCATTGGACAGTATGTTTGAAGACTTCAGCGTCAAGATTTCCCAGCACAGACAAGGCCAAAGTGGGTGTGTGAAGCCAAAAACTGAAGTGAATCCAAACAAGCACCCTGTTCTTGCTTAATTTCAAAGAAGCTAACTTCAAAGACATCAATTTTGTCTGCTTTTTGCTGATTTTATTCCAATTGTTTGGTCGTTATTGAGATTTTCGTTCTTCAAGATTGTTGTTTATTTAGGATTTCTGCTGTTGAGCGAATATCTTCTTCTACATCATCCTAGGCTGCATTGTTTGAGGTCGTTTTTCAGACACAAGTGTTCATTTGTTTGATTATTTTCAAACAAACAGTTTAAGGTCATTATTAAGAAGTTACAATGATACCCAATAATCACAGGTTACATGTGTTAGAATACGAACAAAAACGAAAAAGAAAACGCAAAAAATAATGGACACTGAATTTTACATGGAAACCCTAAATGAGAAAAAACCACAGGAATAGAAGAGAATCGTTAATATCAAAATCGGTACAATGAGTTTTGCGACTCAAACATCAATAAATAGAGAAAACGTAAAACTCTAATATTAATATACTGCCCGATCCGACTCAATTAGAATTCAGTTCACACCAAATTCTAACAATCTTCACCTTGACACGAATTCCACGTGAGAGATCCAACGGGCTACTCGACCCCACCCAAAACGAATCCAGAACATTGAATTCTGAAAATTTTCATTTTCAAAGAAATTTTGGTGCAAGTAAATAAATCCACAAAACCCCATTAAAAATAACATCCTCTGCCACAGAAGCCCCTGTTGGGCTGGCTCAGGTGATGGGCTGCAATAATCCCGCTCTTCGCCGACAAATCTCGAGCTTCTCCTTCGGCAAAATCTTCGTCAACATGTCTGAACCATTTTCACTGATGTGCACTTTCGACCCATAATTCTCAGTTTCACCATATCGCCTCAGAACTTTAACCTTCCATATGGTTCTGCCTTTGACGATACTACTCTGACGTGAAACTGAAACTGCTGACTGAATATATGTAATAGGCTGACTCTCTGGCTCTGATATACCCTCAGATCCCAACCTGAATTTCACCTGAGAATCTGACTTCTTCCGAGTCTTTTCAATCTTTGTAACTCCTAGAATTTTCCGTTAAATCAATTTTCGGATTTATGTATTAGTAAATGGCAGAATTCTAGTCGAAATTAAGTGCGAAAAATTTAGCCGATTAGATAAAAGATTATTTTTAGGCTAATAAAAAGAGAAAAATTCCCTATTAGATAGTTAGTTCTTTAGTTGTTTTGAGTATTAAAAGTAAAGTTAGGGAGAGTACTGGGTAGTTTTGATTAACCATAAAAGGGTGATACGAGATTTTGAGGTTAAAGTTAATTTTTATCTGTGTGTTAGTGTTTAACCTGGAAGTAGTAGTAGATTATGTGTTTTTATGGAGAAAATTGAACGTTTGAATAACCGAATACTTGGGTTATGGAACGGTTTCCGTTTGGGCACATTCGGCCAAATTGTAGGTGTTGGATTAGAAAATGGATTACACTGTTAGAAATTAGACGTCCTATGAAATCCGTAGCATTTCAAATCGTTCAAATCGGACGAGTAGTGGATAAGTTATGCATTTTTTAATTTGGTAGGAAATTGTGTGAAATTCGGGTTTAGTTGGGAGTTTCGTTTTAGTGCAAGTTTATGATTTTCATGTTAGAATCTCGTGAGTTGGGCGAAATAGAATTAATGAATGTGTAATTTTATAGGTTCTCAAGTTTTCCAGTTAGCGTACGAAATTACGAACGCGTTGCTAAGGACGCTAGACAAGTAGTGTACGTAGGTGTTTTTACCTTCGGGCCTATATCACAGTTCGGTTAGTTGCATGCACGTTTATTTTATGTTATTATTTAGTGATTTTGCATCATGGTTTTAAAGTACGAGAACGAAACGAAAATAAATTTCTATGTTTTTATGAAATGAAACAGTAGGATGTGACGAATGAAATGAAAATGTACGTAAGAAGATAATGAAGGTGAAGTTAAGTGGTCTTGTCCCGTGAGGTGGACCGCAAGGTGTATCACTTCTTTCTCGGCTTTACGTGGTAGCCTTGTCCCAAGAGGTGGACCGCGAGGTGTGTCACTTTAGTAGATTGATGTTGGCCTTGTCCCGTGAGGTGGACCGCGAGGTGTGTCACCTTGATCTAGCACGTAAAGAAGAACCCAATAGTAAGAAGATAAAGAAGATGTAACAAAGAGACGAAAACGAAAGTAGAGACGAAATTGTAGAAACTGCATATGTTAGGATATGTTGTTTTCAGTGTTTATATTTTTATGTGCATTACTTACTTAGTATTACGTTAATAAATGAATTCTATAATGTAGGTGACGAAGCGATAGTTGGTGAGTAGTCAGAGCAAACCCAGGACTAAGAGCCAGTTGGAGGAGTGCACTCGTGTACGATGCAGTCGGCTGTTAGGGCGTTTTGACCAGGGTGGGCGTGTATGGATTTTTGGGGTTAGTTGGAGTTGTTTTAAAATGTAAATGGATTTCAATATTTTAGTAGTCGTTTTGACTTATATAATGATTTTGAGTGGATTGCAAAGTGCACGTTTTCGTTATTTGTAACGTTGAGTTAAAATTCGACTTGTTTTGAAGAATTTAAGATTTTATGCAAATTATGGGAAGGAAGTGTAGACCAATAGGCTTAGTGGTCGACCGAGCTTGGCAAGTGTCGATCGCGAGGGTCAACCTGCAAAGGCAGAGCCGAATCAAGTGTCGACCAACGTCTGTAGGTGTCGATCGGTAGTGTAAAAATAGTAGGGGTGTCGACTGCAATGTACGACCGGAGCAGACAGGGAAGATTAGAGTGTCAACCTGTATTCACAAGTGTCGACCGATTAGCATGATGAGCAAAGAGGTGTCAATCGCTAGGGTCGACCGATGAAAACAGAGGCAAATAAAGTGTCGACCGGTGCGTACAAGGGTCGACCGAAAATGTCTTTTAATGTTTTAGAAAACTTGAATTTTATTTAATCTGATTTTTAATCAAAGTCTTCCACTGCGACGTTTTTAAACGTTTTCAAAGGTTTCGTTTTAAGTCGAGGAACAAAGTTTGAAATTTTTATACGGATTTTATCCGAGTGTTAGAGTTAGCTACCCGGGTCCGAGGACGACTCAGGGGCGCTATAGATACGATATCAGAAAAAAGAGAATGAACCGGAAACGAGTAGGTTTTCGGGATGTTACAGGAATGGTATCAGAGCAGTGAGTAGTAGTAGTGAGCGTATCGGAAACGTGTGAGTTTCTGGGTCGCTACAACCTTTCTCTTAGACGATGAATTCACAAATCTTGTAACCTTATTACTCGTCACAGTAAAACCCTGTAGTACATACAATGAGGAATATTTTTCCCCCTTGCTACAATTAAAGAGTCTTTGACGAACTTTCATTTTTCATCACGAAAGGTGTTGCAAAATCTTTTGTCGTCAAGCTTGCCAGTTGAAATCAAATTCTTGCGGATGTCGGAGATGTACTTCACACCTCTCAAAACTAGAGTGTTACCGATGTTGGTCTCCAAATGCACGTCTCTCATACCAATGACATTTGCAACGCTACCGTTTCTCATCCTCACACTTCCAAAGTCACCCGAAGTATAAGATGTGAAGAAATCTCTCCGCGAAGTGTCATGTGTCGTAGCACCACTATCGATCACCCAACTCGTATCTTGGCAAACAAAATCTACGATATCTCCATCGTACATACTAAAGAACTCATCGGTGGCTGTGGCTACCTCCTCACCTGTGTCATCTTCTTCGGACTTCTTTTCATTTTCCTTAGCATTCAGATTCTCCTAAATAAGCTTTTGACATAATCTCTTGATATTACCCTTCTCAAAGTTGGCGTATTTTCCTGACTTGCTCTTACTTCTGTTTCTGTTGGCCAAATCTTTGTTTTGACTCCTCTCTTTGTTTTCAGTGAATAAGATATTTGACTCTGAAGAAAAAATTGTTGACTTTCTTCTCATCTCCTCATTCAAAACACTGCTTTTGACTATATCCATAGCCAGAACACCATCTGGCGTAGAGTTAGACAACGATATTTTGAATGTCTCCTACGAGTCTTGTAAACTTGATTTTCCTTCCAGCCAACTGATTGATAATTCCCTAAAATGTATTCAAGTGATCGGTCATAGTTTTTTCATTTTGGTACTTCAACCATAAAAGTTGCTTAATCAGAAACAATTTGTTGTTGCTAGTCTTCCGAGCATATAACTTCTCAAGATTTTTTCACAAGTTATGAGTATTCTTTTCCTCACTGACATGGTTGAGCACGCTACCTGTAACATCCCAAAATTCCTCCGTGATTCCCGGTTCGCTACCAACTACTACTCCTCATCTACTAAATATTTTCTAGAAATTGGAAAGCTTTATTTTTCGACTCAAAACGACTCATTTTTTTTTTTACTCAAAACGTCTCCCAAAGGAAATATATATAAATATCGCAGCGAAAACTCGTTTAAAATCGGTGTAAAGAAACTTTGTTTTTAAAACATAAAAATCAAGAGACCGGTCGACACCTGCAAGAGCCGGTCGACACTTAAATTGTCTCAGGTTTCCATCGGTTGACACTGGCAAACACCGGTCGACACTACATACCTCTCGGGTTCTTTCATCGGTCGACACCGGGGATACCGGTCGACACTTCTGCCCCCATTTTAGAGAGGGGTCGACACCCGCTATCGCAGGTCGACACCTTGATCCTCTCTGTCCGCGTAGGTCGACCATCGTGGTTGACACCGCTGCCAATTTTACATGGACCGGTCGACACTTGTAGCCAAGGGTCGACACCTACTTCGACTCAGCCCTGCGCAGGTCCGAGTCTCACGGTCGACACTCACCCTCTAATTTACACTGACCGGTCGACACCTATGAACTTCAGTCGACACTTTGCACCCAGAAACTTTAACAGAATTCAACAAATCAACACGAATTTTTGACTAAACGTTAAAAAACATAAATCCACTTCTCGACTCAATTTACAAACCTCTTACGCACGCTAAAATACTCAACCCAAATTCAAATCTCTCTTTTACATCAGAATAATTAAGTACGACTCAAAATACCTCACTACCCGTACTTACACCCGCCATAGTCAAAACACCTCAACAGCTGGCCCAGTCGTCCCACGAGCATTCTCCTCCAACTGTCTCCTAGTCCTAGGCATGCTCGGGATACTCACTAGCTGCTGCGTCGTCACCTACATCACAGAACTCAACTATTAGCCTAATGCTAAGTAAGTAATGCATATAAACTTAAACACTGAAAAACATTCACATCCTAACATATGCAGTTTCTACAGTTTCGTCTCTATTTTCGTTTTCGTATCTTTCATACATCTTCTTTATCTTCTTACTACTAGGTTCTTCTTTACGTGCTAGATCGAGATGACACACCTCACGGTCCACCTCACTGGATAATGTCAAACTCGATTTAGTAAAGTGATACACCTCGCAGTCCACCTCATTGGATAAGGTCACCGCGTAAAGCGGAGGAAGAGTGATACACCTCGCGGTTCACCTCACTAGACAAGACCACTCAACCTCACCTTTATTATCTTCTTACGTAGTTTCTCATTTCGTTCGTCTCATCACATCCTACTGTTTCACCTCGTAAAAACATGAAAATTCATTTTCATTTTGTTTTGTAATTTAAAACCATGATGTATATTACAAAACGTAACATAAAGTAAACGTGTAATGCATCCTACTGAACTGTGATGTAAGCTCGAAGGCAAAACTTGTACTACACTACTTACCTGACGTCCTTAGCACTCGTAGTCCAAATCTCGTATGTTAACTGAAAAACCTATAAAACCGCACATCTATTAGCTCTACCTTCTATTAACTCCGTAAAACGTTAGAGGAATCAACCACTAAATCCCCACTTAGCATAAACCAAAATTCTAACTAACGCTCCGACTAACTTTCAAAATTTCATAACTTCTCCAATACTCGTCCAATTTGGACGATTCGAAATGCTATGGGTTTCTCGTAACATCTAGTTTCTAATGGTCCCCTCAATTTCCTAATCCCACACATACAGCTTGGCCGAACGGAACCCGTTCTGTAATCCGAGTCGTTCGGTTATCTACACACTTAATCTTCCTCATAACAACTCATAATCTATTCGTATTCCTAGCTTAAATACCAACACACGTACAAAAATCGACTAAAATCTCCAAACTTCATATCTCCTTCCTATGGTTCACCCAAACTCTCTCTAACTCTACTTTTACCGCTCAAAATCGCTAAAAAACTAATTATTTACTAAGAAATAAGAAGAACTTACCCTAAGCTTGAAGAACGGAGGAGG
>CM039524.1:4857931-4974369 GCA_022433055.1 Begonia peltatifolia
TTTTTTTTAATAATAATAATAATAATCACTAATTACCAATTCACTCTTAACCTTAACTCTTTTGATAAATATACCATACGGTAAGTGTTCGGATAAAAACTCAAAATTTCTCATTCACCATTATTTTTAAAATAATCCTTTACCTAACTGGGGGGGGATTTTCGTTTCTCCCCTCTGTTTTGTTGTTTTTTTTTAATAATAATAATAATAATCACTAATTACCAATTCACTCTTAACCTTATCTCTTTTGATAAATCTACCATACGGTCAATGTTAGGATAAAAACTCAAAATTTCTCATTCACCATTATTTTTAAAATAATCCTTTACCTAACTTTACAAACGTTTCGGCCTCGATTCCGACTCGAACCTTGCCGTTGACTGATACGAAATTCTGAAAAATTGAATTAGCTGAAATTTTTCGGATATTATATTTCATCCTCCATAAAGGAAATTTTGTCTTCAAAATTTTGTTACCTGAACAATTCTGGGTATCGGCTCATCATGTCTTGCTGTCACTCCCAAGTTGCCTCTTCTACGTTGTGGTTGCGCCATAAAACTTTCACCAGTGGAATCTCTTTGTTGCGTAAAGTCTTCACTGCATAGTCCAGTATCTCCACTGGTCTCTCTTCATACGCTAATGTGGGTTGAATCTCCACATCTTGCTGTTCCACCACATGAGAAGGATCTCGTATACACTTCCTCAGCATGGACACGTGGAATATATTGTGAATCTCATCCATAGAGGCTGGTAGTTGAAGCTGGTAAGCTGTCTTTCCTACTCTCTTCGTAATAGGAAAGAGTCCAATGTATCTTGGATTTAACTTGCCCCTTTTCTCAAATCTTACCACTCCTTTAAATGACGAAACCCTCAAGAAGACTTTATCGCCCACATCAAATTCCAGCGCTCTTCTCCGACGATCTGCATAACTCTTTTGTCGGCTTTGAGCTGTTAAGATACGCTGCCGAATAAATGCAACTTTCTCTACTGTCTGCTGCAAAATATCCGGACCTACTAATCTTGCTTCGCCAATTTCATCTCAATAAAGTGGGGACCTGCATTTTCTCCCGTAGAGGGCCTCGAATGGAGTTATACCTATTGTGGTCTGGAAACTGTTATTATAAGAAAATTCTATCAACGACAGATATTTGTTCCATAACCCTTGGAACTCCAGTACACAAGCTTGAAGCATATCCTTCAGCATCTGAATAGTCCTTTCAGATTGTCCATCCGTCTGAGGATGAAAGACTGTGCTAAAACTGAGCTGTGTACCCATGACCTTGTGCAAACTCTTCCAGAACTTCGATGTAAACCTAGGGTCCCTGTCTAATACAATTGAAGTTGGAACTCCGTCCAATTGTACAATCTCTTGAATATATAGTTTGGCGAAGTGATCCATAGAATACGTCATCTTCACCGGCAGGAAATTAGCCGATTTGGTTAACCTGTCCACTATCACCCATATTCCGTCATAGCCCTTTGTCGTCCGAGGCAGCCCTACCACAAAGTCCATCGCTATTTACTCCCATTTCCATTCAGGTATCGGCAATGACTGTAATTTTCCTGCTAGCCTCTGGTGTTCGGCCTTAACCTGTTGGCAGATCAAACACAGCTCTACGTACTTCGTCATCATTCTCTTCATATCAGACCACTAGTAATGCTGTTTCAGATCTCTGTACATTTTGGTACTCTCTGGATGCACAGAAAATCTCGAGGAGTGGGCTTCAGCTAATATTTCCCTCCGTAATTCCACATCATTCGGAATGAACCACCTATTTCAAAACTTAAGAATTCCTCGTCCAAATAACTAAAATCTGACCTGTCGTTGGAAGCCATGCTTGACTTAATATCTTTGCATTCAGTGCTGTCCTTCTGAGCCTACTTAATCGTCTCCAAAATAGTGGGCTGTAGAGACATATCCGATAACATGGCCGATACGTTCGACACCACCTCTAATTCGAACTTCTGAAACTCCGCATCCAAAGCCACAGACATGCTTGAAGTCATAGCCGAATTTGATGCCGTCACTCTGCTCAAAGCATCGGCTACTACGTTCGCCTTGCCGGGATGGTACTTAATCTCGAGATCATAATCCTTCACAAATTCTAACCACCACCGTTGTCGCATGTTTAGCTCCCTCTGAGTAAAAATATACTTCAGGCTTTTGTGATTGGAATATATCTCACACTGCTATCTATATAAATAACACCTCCAAATTTTTAGCGCAAAAACTACAGCAGTTAGTTCCAGGTCGTGCGTCGGGTAGTTCTGCTCATAAGCCTTCAATTGTCTAAAGGCATACGCTGCCACCTTCCCTTCCTGCATTAATACACATCCCAGTCCTACCTTTGAAGCATCGCAGTAAATACAAAACTTCCTGTCCTCGGTAGGAAGCGTCAGGATTGGAGCAGTAGTTAATCTCTGCTTCAACGTCTGGAAACTATGCTCACAACTCTCGGATCACAGGTATTTCACATTTTTCCTCGTTAGTCGGGTCAGGGGTGCCGCAATCTTCGAAAATCCCTCAATGAATCTCCTGTAATAACCCGCTAACTCGAGAAAACTCCATATCTCCGTAACATTCTTTGGCTGTGGCCACTCCTTAACTGCCTGGATCTTTGCTGGATCAACCTCTATTCCATCGCTTGAGATGACACGACCAAGAAAATGGATTCTATCTAGGTAGAATTCGCACTTTGAATACTTTGCATAAAGTTGGTGTCGCTTCAGAGTTTCCAACACCAATTTCAAGTGCTCCTTATGCTCTTCCTTGCTTCGAGAGTACACCAAAATATCGTCGATAAACACTATGACGAATTTATCGAGATAATCATAGAACACTCTGTTCATCAGGTCCATAAAGGTGGCTGGAGCATTTGTTAGTCCAAAAGACATCACTAGGAACTCATAATGTCCGTACCGCGTCCGAAAAGCCGTCTTCGGAATATCTTCTGGTTTGACGTTCAACTGATAATAACTCGATCTCAGGTCAATCTTCGAAAACACACACGCACATTGGAGTTGGTCCAATAAATCGTCTATCCTTGGTAGAGGGTACTTATTCTTAATCGTTAGCTTATTCAACTCCCTGTAGTCGGTGCACATGCATAACGATCCGTCTTTCTTCTTGACAAAAAGAATCAGCGCGCCCCACGACGAAAAGCTAGGGCGTATAAACCCCTTCTTTCTTCTAATTGTTTCTTCAACTCCTTCAACTCCGCTGACGCTAATTTGTAGGGATTCTTTGATACTGGTTCAGCTCCCGGATACACATCTATTACAAACTCTATTTCCCGATCCGGAGGCAAACCATGCAAATCATCTAAGAAAACTTCAGGGAAGTCTTGAATAGCTAAAACATCTTGCGGTCTCGAATCCTTGGGAATATGCACATCCATAATACTGGCAAGAAAACCAAAATACTCACCAATTAAAACTTGACGAGCACTGACAGGCACTATCGCAAATGTTTTCCGGACATTCTTTGCGCCTTAAAAAGTATGCTTCTCACCATCCGGCGGTTGGAAGTTCACTGTGCCCGCCCTACAATCAATCGTAGCGTAATGCTTAAACAGCCAATTCATTCCCAGTATCATATCATATCCCAGTATCATATAATAAATTTTTGCTTCCCACGGACACCACGCTATCTCGAACAATCTGATTCGAGTGCATCCTCCCACCAGAAGGTAGCATCACCTTGTAGCTACAATTCGTCGACACATGTCATACGTCTAACTTAACCACGAACGTAGTCGTAATAAAAGAATGCGTAGCACCGGAGTCAATCAAAGTATAGGCAGGTACAGAATTCACTAATATGGTACCTGACACCACGGCTGGCTGCTCCTCACCTCCCGACTCAATCATAGCAAATACCCTCGGTGTTGTGCGCGTCGGACCCTTCTTCAAAGCTGGACAATCCCTGCTGATGTGGCCCACCTCGTTGCAATTAAAACATCGCACAACTCTGGGCTTCGGGCAATCTTTGGCCACGTGTTCGGTTTCATTACAGTTGCTGCACTCCCGGATGATACTTCATACATTTGGGGCACTAGGGGTACTGTACTGGTCCATGCGGCCTCTTACTACTTCCCTGGCTGCTAAAACCTTTGCTAAATCTCTTGGTGCCTCTCTGTTGTGACGGCTAGGAGACACTTCTGCTCTATTGTGGGGCCACTTCTCTTAAGGATCGCCTGGAAGCCTCCATCTGACTGATACACTTCATCTCGGCTTCCTTTACCTCCAATGCCTTGGCCACCACCTCGGAGTAAGGCACATCCAGTATGCCTGCTATTTTCACTCCTTTGTATATTTCCGGTCTCAATCCTTGTACAAACTGAAACACTTTATCCTCATTCCGGGTTACCAAATTGCTGGCAAACCGGGACAAGAACTCGAATCGCCGATTGTACTCTGTCACTGATGTAGTTCGCTTCAATTGTAAGAACTTCATCATCTTACTTGCCTGCACTGTACTGTTAAAATACTTGTCGTAGAAGGCCTTCTTGAACTTTCCCAAGTCATGTGATGGGTATTGACGGTGGCCTCTGTAGACTCCCACCAAAACCGGGCATCTTTCGCTAAATGAAAGGTGGCCAGTATAACTTTATCCTCCTCTTCCACCTTCGCATATTTAAACATGCTTTCTATTGCTCGGATCCACTCCTCGATAGCCATCGGATCTGATACTTGTCCTTCGAAAGTCGGTGGCCGCAATCTCCGAAATCGGTCACCTGACTGGTCCTTGCTAGAACTAGGGCCTGCACCTCCCTGTACTTCTCGGTTCAGCAACATTCATAGCTATCAAGACTGCCGATTTACTAATTCTGTCAACTGTCGTATCGTCGCAGAATCGTCCTCAATTCTCGGTTCGGTTGTCTCTCTTGGCACTCTAGGACGTCCTGATCGTCTAGACATTCTGACTTTCTTTCCTGGACAATGGTCAACTAGGCTCATAAGTATTTACTAAACAACACTAAACTTAAACACTTACAGTTGTTGGAGCACGGCGTGCGGCAATAGGCGATGTTGAGTAATCATTTGAACGTTTTGACCAAATAACTCTGATACCAACACTATAGCGCCCCAAAAATCCTCCGTGATTCTCGGTTCTCTACCAACTACTACTCGTCACTATCGCTCATACCCTCTACTAAATATTTCCTAGAAATTGGGAAGCTTTATTTTTTGACTCAAAACGACTCTTTTTTTTTTTTACTCAAAATGTCTCCCAAAGGAAATACATATAAATACCGCAGCAGAAACTCGTTTAAAATCGGTTTAAAGAAACTTCTTTTTTAAAACATAAAAATCAAGAGACCAGTCGACACCTGCAAAACCCGGTCGACACTTAAATTGTCTCGGGTTTCCATCAGTCGACACTGACAAACACAGGTCGACACTACATATCTCTCGGGTTCTTTCATCGGTCGACATCGGTCGACACTTCTACCCCCATTTTAGAGAGGGTCGACACCCGCTATCGCAGGTCGACACCTTGATCCTCTCTGTCTGCGCAGGTCGACCCTCGCGGTCGACACCGCTGCCAATTTTACACGGACCGGTCGACACGTGGAGCCAAGGGTCGACACCTACTTCGACTCAGCCCTACGCAGGTCGAGTCTCGCGGTCGACACTCACCCTCTAATTTACATTGACCGGTCGACACCTATGGACTTCGGTCGACACTTTGCACCCAGAAACTTTAACAGAATTCAACAAATCAACACGAATCTTTGACTAAACGTTAAAATACATAAACCCACTTCTCGACTCAATTTACAAACCTGTTACAGACGCCAAAATACTCAGCTCAAATTCAAATATCTCTTTTACATCAGAATAACTAAGTACGACTCAAAATACCTCACTACCCGTACTTACACCCGCCATAGTCAAAACACCTCAACAGCTGGCCCAGTCGTCCCACGAGCGTTCTCCTCCAACTGTCTCCTAATCCTAGGCATGCTCGAGATACTCACTAGTTGCTGTGTCGTCACCTACATTACAGAACTCAACTATTAACCTAATGCTAAGTAAGTAATGCATATAAACTTAAACACTGAAAAATATTCACATCCTAACATATGCAGTTTCTACAGTTTCGTCTCTACTTTCGTTTTCGTATCTTTCTTACATCTTCTTTATCTTCTTACTACTGGGTTCTTCTTTACGTGCTAGATCGAGATGACACACCTCACGGTCCACCTCACTGGACAATGTCAAACTCGATCTAGTAAAGTGACACACCTCGCGGTCCATATCACTGGACAAGGTGACCACGTAAAGCGGAGGAAGAGTGATACACCTCGCGGTTTACCTCACTGGACAAGACCACTCAACCTCACCTTTATTATCTTCTTATGTAGCTTCTCATTTCGTTCGTCTCATCACATCCTACTGTTTTACTTCGTAAAAACATAGAAATTCATTTTCGTTTTGTTTCGTAATTTAAAACTATGATGCATATTATAAAACGTAACATAAAGTAAACGTGCAATGCATCCTACTGAACTGTGATGTAGTTCCGAAAGCAAAACTCCTACTACACTACTTACCTGACGTCCTTAGCATTCGTAGTCCAAATCTCGTACGCTAACTGGAAAACCTATAAAACTGCACATCTATTAGCTCTACCTTCCATTAACTCCGTAAAACTTTAAAGGAATCAACCACTAAATCCCCACTCAGCCTAAACCAAAATTCTAACTAAGGCTCCGACTAACCTTCAAAATTTCATAACTCCACCAATACTCGTCCGATTTGGACGATTCGAAATGCTATGGGTTTCTCGTAACATCTAGTTTCTAATGGTCTCCTCAATTTCTTAATCTCACACATACAGCTTGGCCGAACGGAACTCGTTCTGTAACCCGAGTCGTTCGGTTATCTACACACTCAATCTTCCTCATAACAACTCATAATCTATTCCTATTCCTAGCTTAAATACCAACACACGTACAAAAATCGACTAAAATCTCCAAACTTCGTATCTCCTTCTTAGGGTTCACCCAAACTCTCTCTAACTCCACTTTTACCGCTCAAAATCGCTAAAAGACTTATTATTTACTAAGAAATAATAAGAACTTACCCTAAGCTTGAAGAATGGAGGAGGGGCGAAGGAGAAAATCGTCGTTGAGGGCTCCCCGAGCGGGAGAAGAAGAAGAAGATGAGTAGGGGGGGAGATTTCCGTTTCTCCCCTCTGTTTTGTTGTTTTTTTTAATAATAATAATAATAATCACTAATTACCAATTCACCCTCAACCTTAACTTTTTTGATAAATCTACCATACGGTCAGTGTTCAGATAAAAACTCAAAATTTTTCATTCACCATTATTCCTAAAATAATCCTTTACCTAACTTTACAAACTTTCCGGTTTCGATTCCGACTTAAACCTCGCCGTTGACCGATACGAAATTCTGAAAAATTGAATTAACTGAAATTTTTCGGGTATTACACTATCATCTACCCACTGCCGAATATAACCGCGCACTTGGCGATGACACAACTTTCATTCAGCGTCAGATTTAGCCACCGGCTTCGCACCAGCACACACAAGTAAATAATAATCTTTCACATAGAGAAGATACTCTATCTTCCTTTTCCACTCATGATAATTGGAGTCATTCAATGTAGGGGTGAGCATAACAGGACCACGGATCGAGAACCGGACTGCACCACCAGTTTCAGTCTGGTTTGGGGCCCACATCGCAAGACCACAGTCCGGTCCTCGGTCCAAAAACTGAATTCCCACCGATTTCGGTCCTGTCCTCGGTCCTTAGCCCAAATTCTCGAAAAACTGGAAGCGCTCCGGTCGAACCTCGCGGTCAACACTTTTACTATTTTTACACTAACCGGTCGACACCTTCACACACAGGTCGACACTTAGTTTGATTTTGTCTTCATAGGTCGACCCTTGCGGTCGACACTTACCAAGTTCGGTTGACACCTATGCATACCAATCGACACTTTGTTTGGTTCTGTCTTCAGGTCGACATTCGCGGTCGACGTTTACCAAGTTCGGTCGACACCTATCTATACCGGTCGACACTTTATACCAGTAACCTTAACCGAAAGATTTCTGCAGAAATTTAGGTGAACTTCAAATACCCCTAACTTCCTCAACATTTAATCATTTTCAATGATTCAAGATGTTCTGAAAACCTTAAGATGTCACATTTCTAATGAAACAATCCATTCATCAAAAGAAAACATAAAAATTCGACTAGATAGCTCAAGAACAGATGTTGTTATGTTTTGTTTTTCAATCATAAACCCACCTCAAAGTTTCTCTTCTATTATGCATAAACTTCCATTATAATTTTATGTTTTTTAATAAAAACAATATGATGTAATATTGAAATTTTATGTTTTTTAATAAAAAAAAATTTAGTATTATGGTAAGAAAAACCAGGAACAAACTAGACTGTCATTCACGGTCTGGTCTGGTGCGGTCTCAAAATCAAATCAGACTGAATCATGCTTATCCATAGTTCAACGTGATCATCCTGTTTAGATTACTTTCTATTATCCAAAATATAGCTCCTAGAAAATAAATACGCCCAAATATTTCAAACCAACAATAAATCACCCAACAAACAAATATTTCCTAATAATATCTATGGATCGAAATTCCACTTAATCAACAATTATCAAAAATTGAATTTTCCAAAACACAATTTTAAATCAATTCCAACCTAGTTTAATCCCACGAATCTGTGTAGGCCAACAACATATTCGAATAATGATAAAAATAGAAGCTTGGACTGCTACTCCAGATTGAACAAACAAAGGCGGTTGGACAGTGGATCAACAAGGGGCAACTTCTTCTCCGGCGACCAGTCTGAAACTTTCAGAAAAATTGAAGCTTTCTGAATAAAACTCCGGCAATTCGCACCTGAGCAACGATGAACAGGTTCTGCGCACTGATGGTGACGTTGATCAGAACTCAGTGAACAGCAGTTATGTTCGCACAGCTATGTGCGAAATCAACAGACCGCGGCGACGTCTTCCTCTCTTAGGCGACGGCGGACTGCGAACGGGTCGACGGCCGAAGACTGGGGCTCAGAGAGGCGGCCGAAAAACTCCTCGGCCGATGGTTTCTGTGCGTGCGACGGCGGACGGCGCGCCCTACTTCTCTCTGTTTCTTCTTCACGGTGGCAGCCCGGGATTTTCTTCTTCGTTTGCTGAAGAAAAGAAAACCCACGCAACACTTCCTCTGTTATTCGCTATTTAAGAAGAACGGAACTAGGGAAAAACTTCTCTGTTCTTTCACAGCAAGATGACGCAGCAAGAAAAAGTTGCCCTTTCAGAAATCAAAATCTGATTTTTAAAAACATTCAACATAAAGCTGTGATTAATCAATGAGAAACAAAAAAAAAACGTAAAAAATAATAGATACTAAATTTTATATAAAAATTAAAAAAAAAAAAAATACTAATATCAAAATTAATATAATAAATTTTACGATTTAAAAATTAATTATAAATATAAAAAATATAAAATTTTAATATTAATATACAAATCTAACTTTAGCCAATTAAAATTTGATTAGCACAGAAATCCTGTCCTTGCTATATTGTTCTGTCTCAAGTAGATTGAAGGATGGCGGGGAGTACGAGGAGAGATGGATGGCGGGCGTTCAGTGGCAGTATTTCCTTTTGTATTTGAATGTCCATAACTTCCCCGTGCAGACCCCTTTTTGTTGGACTTGCACAAGAGATTCGTTATTGAAGTTGGATATTTAAACTTTATCAAACTGATATTTGATTATCGCACTGTTAGGGGGCCAACCTCCGACCGCTGCCTTCCGATGTGATACCCAGCTACATCATGTCGATGCTGCTAAGCATGCGACAAATGCTTCCATTTCGAGAATAAATAATACTAAAAGAATTATATAATCACATTCTTCCCACAATCACATATCCTCAGACTTCACATCTAACAAAAATAAAAAAGCACAGTAACAAAGGAAACTAGCAAATCAGACTATTGAATCCATTGTCGAAACTTGATATAAGGCATCCCCCGGCTGATCATCATCGACCTTGTGGCAGCTCAAGCTGGGAGGAATGTAGGATCGAAAAATGCTGTCCATATTTGGAGTTTCTTTGAGTTCTCGGCAGGCGACCTCGAGAGGAGTGGAACAGAAAGCACGGTAGAATTTCTTGTAACAAACATAACCGAAAAGCAACGAGATTATGGGAAGAGGAATGAGAAGCGGTGCATATACAAACTTCTTCACTCCGAAGAAACCAAACATGGTGACTTGGAACAACAAAAGTGCCGCTAAAATACGAGTGTGCAAGTGCGGCCACATTCTTCCGTTAGTTTCATACGCAGGAACATAAACTTTTAAAGCCTGTAAAAACCCGAAAAAAAAAAAAATTAATAAATAAAAATACAATAGTGTATTATGTCAAAAAAATTGTTTTGAAAAACACCTGATTTCGAAGAACAAGCCATCCGAGACCAAAATAAATGACTCCAAATGGGATTATTGTGGGGGCCATGACGGAGTAGCAGAGGACGATTGTGAGGACGAGCATATCAGTGGGAACTCTCGTTCCATAGCTAAGATCTCCAGGAAACCAAGCTTCCTTCAATTCACGTTCAGTTTTGCAAAGATACCTCCTCTTCAAATGATAAATAATTAGAGGGATAATCCTTGACAGTTCCAGTCCATAACCAACAAAAAACCTGACAGCACATTACAACCAAAATCAGTTCATCAACAAGATAATATCACACCATGACAGTCTGTCACTACTCGTCGATGCATTCGCTCGACAAAAAAAATGCATATTTTTTAATAGGAAAATATATTTCTACAGAGCTTCTCACATTAATGGAAAGGAAATAGAGGAGAAAAGAAGTTGTTTTACTCACTTAAGTGCCACAAATGTCAGAAAGTAAGTTGCGCTGCCGGGGAGACTGTTTGCCAAAACGTCAATGATAGAATTTGGGTTCTTCTCGATACTTTTGAACGTGTTAAACAATGTTCCACTGAGTGTAATGCCGAGAAAAACGTTCAAAACAGAGAAATAGAAGTACTTCCCCGAAGCAGCTCGAATGGCATGGCCCTCAGAAGGAATTCCTTCAGCTTTGGACAAAAACAATAGTAGTTTTGGCAGCAGGGCCAGGAAGATAATCAGTGCAAGCTGAGGAAGGTAAGCCTCCAACACTGTCTTTAAAGCTGCTATTTTCACAATAGGCTTTATAAATGGCAGAAGTTTCACTAAATTATCCAAAGTCGTCACAGCTGAAATAAACCCGATTGGAATCATGTAGAAGAAAATGGTCAAGGCCACAATAAAGTAGACGATATATTGCCGCAATTGCCTAGCGAAAAACTTTATTTTAAGATTAGTCCAAACAATCTGGTGCGGCTCGGGGGAGTCTATAACGGTCCATTTGTTGACGATTTGGGCGTGTAGGCTTTGAGCAGCAGAGGCTGCAACCACCCTGTCAGTGAAAAAGATTAAGGCTGCATCTTGTTGCTTCTCTCTAAGAGTTATTTTTTGCTCATTTACTAGTTCCGGAATGAGTTGATTGATCCTTTCACTGTAGAACTCTATGCTATCAACCTTTTTCCCGATGAGGCCGAGGAAGCCGGTCTTATGCATAGGTCTCGTTCCTTCCGGCTTGCCTTCTTTTTTGCTCTCGTTGAGAATTGCTTCCGCTCGTTCAAGCTTCCTCTTGTAGCCTTCTAACTCTTCATACAAGTTATTGACCTACACACAAAGTTAAATTGTGTCGTTGGGCTTCCTCTCGGGATTAAAATTAGACAAACAAATCGACAAACGTAGATTTAAGGACCCCAAAATGAGATGATAAACCACCAACTGATGAATTACTTGTTTGGGTAGTGATTATAGACGAAACGAAACCACTATTGAGCACCCAAAGTAAATAAATGTCCATCCTGCTAGTACGACATCCACTTCGAGTTGAATCTTGGATAATTTTGTTCTCATATTTTCTCCAAAATGCGTCATACTAATCTAGAAAGTAATTTTATTCATGAATCATTCACCTTAACCGCACAAAACAACTTGAGATTATACACCGTTCTGTTCTACTACTCGATAGGCCCTCCCAATTTACCATGATCAAGATGGACGGCCAAACCCAAAACATAGAAAAGTGAACTCTAAGAAGCATACCTCTCGATTGTTTGTGACGATTAAGGATCTATAAAATGTGTTGGGATAGATGGCTTGAAAGAAAGTGTCCACATGTTCCTTCCTGTTCTGACCCTCAGCAGCAGGCGGTATGTCCCTGACCAGAACCGCGAATTGCTCCACTTTCACTTCAGGGGACATTAACGCTAGGGCTCGGAGCGAAGAGGAGCGCTTGTATCCTTTCCACAGCAGCAAATATACAACAACAGAAATCCAGTAAGTGGCTATTAAGTAAGCCCACAACCTCCAACTCTTGGCCTGAAACCACGTCAGTCAGAAAAGCACAGAAAATATGAACATCTCCATAGAACGGAAAGAACTCAAGCTTTAGAAGTGGATGGAAAGATGCATACTTGGACATTTCCCATAGCTAACTTGTCAAGTTCATTGAATGTTCCATTGCTGGTAGAGTAATTAGTTAGCTTTGCACTGTTATCAGTGGCAGCAATCGGCAGCAGAAGTGGTAGCAGAATAACCCCAGATAAAGCCAGGATTCTCAAAGCTGAAAATTCAACAACAGTTGAAATCGTTAAGAACAAGTTTGAAATAACTCCGCCAAGTCAAATGGCTTCAGAGAGAGAGAGAGAGAGAGAGAGAGAGACCAGTGCTGAGAAAGACGAAGTAGACAGCCGTATCGACTCCTGAAATAGAGATCACATCCTGTTCGGTGGAAAATAAAGCTTCTCGGATCCAAGCAAACGGGTTGCGGGTGGTCGACGACCCGCCTTCGTATGGATCCAAACCCTTGAGGATGCGATTAGGGTAGTAGACCACTGAATTTCCAGGTTTGGAAGAGAGCCATGCGAAGAGGAGCATCAAAACCAGGAAAAGAACGAAAGAAGTCCCTAAAGAAGTCAAAAACGAGATGAAATCCATCTGGGTCTCGCTCGCTCGCTCACTCACTCACTTCCCCCCTCAGCTCCTGGCCCTTCTCCTCTGTTTTCAGTTTCCTTTTTTAGGGACAGCAAGGCAGAAAGAAAAAGTAGCCGTTGGGAAATGTGGCGACACTGGAACCAATCCCGTAGTTGAGGAAGATGAGCTTGAAAATATACCAACGACCGAGGAAGGCGAACATTAGTAGTTGGGTGTGGGGGTTGCATACCTTCTGGCTTCTGAAGTACATATATTAATGCGCCACACGCAGAGAGAGAGAGAGAGAGAGAGAGATGATACGAATACGATCTTGATGGACTAGTAGTTGCATTCTGATGAGAACTGAAATCCGAATCTTGCCGACAATGATGTCGACACTTTGAAGGAAGGGGATCCGTTCGAAGCCGTCGTGGACAGGTGGGTGTTGTCCAAAGAATACGTGTGATCACGAGGTACAGTCTATGATGAAGAGGATCATATAATTGTAGTAAGGCTACATAGTTGGGTAACCTCACATGCAATAATTAAACGCGCCAAGTACCAAAATAATTTTGGATTTAAGTAGTCTCAAATAATTTTCAATCATATTCAATCCTCTTTCCTAGCTTACAAAATTTCAAGGAGTTGTCTGTGACGATGAGTTTTGTTTCTCAAAATCTCGAATACCGATCACTCATCAATCAATTAGGTAAGTATTGCATTAAAACTTTATCTGACATCTAATTAATGGATATATGTCAAGTAAAATATCATGTTCCTAAGTCGACCCGCTCCAATCAATGTTAGAGGAAAGTACAAAAATAGCCATGTGATGAAAACTGAATCCGTGTCTTGCCGACAATGCAGTCTACCTGTAGAGAAGCTGACTCAGTGAAAGCTCCAAATCCGTGTAATGAAGAAATGTGTGGGATTCTTCGTTTTCTATTTCTCAAAACAAGAACATGGTTCAAAGATTGTGTCCAGAATAATATGCCAAACAAATAAATGTTACGAATATTTTTTTATTATAATCAATGAATAATTTTTATGATTAATTTTTATATTTATATTATTTGATATGTTTTATAAATTCAAAGAAAAATTATTGATTATTTGTATAATTTTAAATTTACATATATATTGATATATGTGGAATTAAATTTAAAAAGAAATAATCACATTAATCCGTGACTTATATTTGAAGTATAACATCTTCAAATTAATAAAATCATAAATACAATTCACTTTATTGAGAACGTATAGTCATATTCCGACTATATATGTAGTGAAATAAAAAGATTGTATTTGATATAATATGATTATATATGACTGAATCAGATGAAATTATATTGTTCTTATAATATCCGTTAAATAAAGAACAATTAATTTTATTATAATGATAGTCATATATGTATGACCTTAATTTATTGTATTTAGTAGACTCATATTTCATTTTAATTTATTCTTTGATTTACTCGGTAAGTTTTGTATGAGTTACATTACATAAACCTTGTCTTTTGGGAATAGATTAAATGAGTAGATAGAAATGCTAACATTGATATAATGAAATCCATAATACAAGATTCTCTTGTTTGTTAGTTCAGAGATTGAATAATTAGCGCGTAATTCATAAATGTTATGAATTAATTATTCAATTAAAAACTAATGGTAGTCAAAGGTAAAGATGTAATATGAGAGGTTAATAGATCTTATACTTAGCTCTATTACGAATCTTAATGGAGGATTAATACATATATAATGACTATATCAATTAACATTACTTTGAGTAAATATATTTTATAATTCTAAGAGTGCAACTCTAGGTATTTAGTGGAATTACTCTAGAGTTAATAACTGTGTTATTTAATATAAATAGTTTATGTTAATTAACAAATATTATTAGAGTTTAGGACTATAAATCCATTGGTTCCTCTGTCATCTTATATCACTATTTAATTTATATGTTATAAGAATAAATATATAAATGATTAATTATTTATAAAGACTCCAATGAATATTTTATGATATAAAATAAAATATTTCATTAGATGAGATTGTTTTAAAGAAATTGGAATTAAATTTGAATAATCTCATCAGATGAGATTTGATCTTCAAATTTAAATTGAAATTAGTTATTCAACAAACTATCAAATCAGATTTTTGAAATTTGAATATAAGTAGATCTGAAAATCTGATCAGATAAGATTTGATCTACGATTGACTTATACTTTATTGATTATTTAAAAGTAGATATGAATAATCTCATAATATTAGATTATATTGAAAAATTGTTTTAAAAATATATTTTAAAAACTGTTTTTAAATCATAAGATTAATCGATAAATAGATTTATTAGATAAATCAACTGCTAATCAAATTATATTTGATTAGATAAGATTCATTTTTTAAATATTAGTTTTTATTAAAATAAATTTGAAAATTAATTTTTAACATAGATCAATAAAATTGTCAAATGTGATTTGATAGGGGAAGACTTTAAGGGAAGACAAAAGGAGAAAAAGAGAGACCTAATCCATTTGAGAGAAAATGTGTAACCTTTCCTATATTCGGTTTTAGGAAAATGTTTTCTAAAATTGAAAAGAGACGTGTCATATGTTGAGAACACGTTTCTTCAGAAATATAAGCGTGCGTTATTCTTGTAAGCTGGACGCCCATACGTCAGGAAATTCAAGTGTAAAGATCTTCAGAGAAGACTCGACGGTTTCAAAGTTTTTGAGAAAAACACTTGATCCTGAGTTAAGACTGTTAATATCATACGGGAGTACCTAAATAAAAACGTTTCTGTAACGACTCCTTTTTCCTAGTAAGATATTGTCCACTCTGGGATTGAGCCGTAGCCCAATATCCTCCCTCCCCTCACAGATTTGTTTGACGAAAACTTCCTCGTCGGTCACCGAACATAGTACTGCTCTCGCTGGAGCACTTTTAAATTCGGAGTTCTTATGAGATTCGTTGCCAATTGTGCTCCAAAACTCGTCTTACTATCTTGGAAAGTTTCCTTACATATGTTTTATTTCCATATATCTCCTCAAGCGATGTGCGATTGTGACGACCCCCTCTTCTACGATCCAGGACTTGCCAATACTCGAGTCCGAAATTTGCCTACACCCGGTTTACGTCCCGAGGTTTGCTCCGCAGTCGTCTTCATACGTACACATTCGGGTCATTACAATCACCCCCTCTCGGGAGGCCAACGTCCTCGTTGGTCACATTTCCGGTTGGGTACAGGCTTTGATACCATTTGTAACGACCCTTTTTTTCCAGTAAGATATTGTCCGCTCTGGGGATTAGGCTGTAACCCAATATCCTCCCTTCACAGATTTGTTTGGCGATAACTTGCCAGTCGGTCACCTAATATGGTACTGCTCTCGCTAGAGCACTATTAACTTTCGAGTTTTTATGAGATCCGTTGCCAATTGTGCTCCAAAACGCGTCTTAGTATTTTGGGAATGTTTCCTTACATATGTTTCATCTCCATATACCTCCCTAAGCGATGTGCATTGTGATGACCCCCTCTTCCACGACCCGGGATTTGTCTATACTCGAGTCCGGGATTTGCTTACATTTGGCTTACGTTTCGGGGTTTGCCTCACAGTTGTCCTCATACGTACACATTCGGGTAATCACAATTTCTCCAAAAGATATTTTCTTTATCATTCCACATTCTAAATCTAATAATTTTTTTCAATATAAATTATTTACGTTTTGAAAAATATATATTTCTCAAAAATATTTTTCTATTAGACTAACAATCAAAATTTATGATTTTTGTGATTTTAAAATAGTTTTAAAATCACGTGGGTAAACGCATGTCACTATTATTATGAATAATAGTGAATTTTACCCTGTGTAGGGACCATGAAAATCAACCGATTATTCTCTGCTCCAATGTGAAAATGATTAGTATGTTATCTAACATGCATAGTTCCTCCTACTTGTCTTTCGTGGACATTAGTTTTCTTTGTCAAGACCAATAATATTACGCACAGTTATGGCAAGTTTTAAGAATGTTGTTTTAAGAAGGCTGTGGATAGACCAAATTGTATTTTTCTTAGTTAATTTAGTTGCTAGTTTTTAAATTGCAATCTCTTTGTGTCCGTTAATATAAAGAAGCAAACACAGAGATGATTTCAATTGGAATTTTCTAGAAGATATATGGATCTACGATGTTTATGGATGCAAGGGATTCTGCACATTATTTGGCGATAGGAGATATTAAGTTAACAGATACTGCATCCTACTTAAGGAATTTAGTTCATTAACGACATTGTGATGACTATTTGGATGATTCCATTGGTAGTGTTTGGCACAATCCATTGAAGTTGGTATCACAACATTAGATTGAGAGTCTTAAGAACTACAGTTTGGTTCAACAACCCTAGAGAGTGTGTTTAGATTGTTATTTCTCTTTGTCATTTGTTAGAGGTTAGTTACACAATGAGGTTCAATATCATTTTATAAATTTGGTTCGGTTAAGTTTTTGAAAGAAGAAATCGACCATCAAACTGTAAATTTTCATTTAGATTTGGTTCCAAAATTGATTTTCGGTTCCTTAAAACAGAATCGCGTTTTTTGGTTCGATTTTCAGTTTAAACTAAAATGATTCCCACCCTTAACACTTCAAATCTTGCGATGGAAACAAAGTGGTAAGTGTTAATCGTTAAAGGGAAGTGTCGACCCCACATCTTTTATTTTGCAAAAGGACACTTTAGAATGAAGTGTCGATTGCCAATTTGATTCGAGCTGGAACTAAGAGCTATAAAGTGTTAACCAATAGGATGAACAAGTGTCGACCACTAAGCCATTTGATGATTAAACCCGAGAACTATAAAGTGTTGACCGCTTGAAGAAAGAGTCGACTGTGGGTTAACCCTAGAGGTGGGAAGTGTTGATCCATGGCTTAAAGTGTCGACCACACAATATTAATTTTGGGAAAAACTTTGCCGCTGGGGAGCGTTTGCAGCCGTTTATAGTATTATGAATTGGATTCTTAGTCCTAGTTGAGGACTCAATCCTAGTGTACCGTTAGTTATTAGTGAGATAATTATAATTTTGGTTTTGTTTTAGGTTCAGACGACTTCGAATCAGTTGCTGAGGTTGCGCCTCCAGTTTAAAGAAGGAGTGTTCGGCATAAAGGTTTTGTGTTTTATATTATTTGCACACAATTGCATAGATTTTATAAAAACTCTATTTTGGTTAGTTATCGACTGTGAAAACCTGATGGGGTCTAGTCGCCCGCACATTAGTCTTTTACGTATATATACATGTATGATTTACACGTTTACCATTTATGCATTGTTTTATTATTATTTTGATAAATGATAGATCTTCCTAATACTTTGGACGATCTCACTGTCGAAGTATCAGGACGACATCCTAGTACACCTTCTGTTGCTTGAAAGTTGTCATATTTGCACGTTATGAAATGATTAAAAGGGCGGTGATGATGCGCTCCTTGGGTTTCAAAGCCCTAAACCGGATCAGGTTGTTATTTGTTGATTATCGTTTATACAAGTTGGTTCATAGATAACCATTGTGATATGCCCAAGAAGCCCGTGACACATTCCCAAGTTAATCCACATAACCTCATTAATCTTTATACTAATGATTGTTCTATTCTTGTAGGTGGAGGCCCATTGAATTACTCAAAGTGGAATACGTATAAAGCAATGTTTAAAGACTTATCGTAGGAGCCCAAATCTCAAGACATAGACCAGCCCAAGCATTTATTCACTTGAGAGACCAAAGGAGGTGGACTTAAGACTAAAAGGAAAATTTGTCTTCCTGGAGACATCTAAGCCCTTTTATTTTATTGCATTTTTTTTAACAAACTTTAGCCATAGTACTTTGAAAAACTTTTGCTAGTATTTTATTGCTTTAGCATGTATTAGATGGTTAGTTAAGGTTAGATTGAACAGATAAGTTAGATGGTGGTAAGAGTGGAGGTCACCAAGCCCATGAAAGCATTAAAGAAGCCCGATCCATTTGAAGGTGAAAGAGGTGCGCCATTTGAAGAAAATAAGACCGATCCACTTAAAGATGAAGCTCAGGCCCAGGAAGGAGGATAACATGCATTCAACCTTTTTAATTTTGAATTAAGACAACTCATGACATCCTTAGATAGCTGAAGACAACTTACCAGGACTCCATCTCCACGGCCCAAAGGTAAGTGAAGCATTCCATGTGCAGTCAAGATCAAATCAAAGGTATCTTCCCCAAATCTCAAGACATAGACTACCCCAAGCACTTACTCACTTAAGAGACCAAGGTGGTGGACTTAAGGCTAAAATGGGAATTTGTCTTTCCGGAGACATCTAATGCAACCCTTTTATTTTATTGCATTTTTTTTAGCAAACTTTAGCCATTGTACTTTGGCAAACTTTTGCTAGTATTTTATCGCTTTAGCATGTATTAGATGGCGTGGTTAAGGTTATATTAAACAAATAAGTTAGATGGTGGTAAGAGCGGAGGTCACCAAGCCCATGAAAGCATTAAAGAAGCCCGATCCATTTGAGGTGAAAGAGGTGCGCCACTTGAAGAAAGTAAGACCGATCCACTTAAAGATGAAGCCCAGGCCCATGGAGGATAGCACGCATTCAACCCTTTTAATTTTGATTTAGGACAACCATTTCGTCCATAGATGGCTAAAGACAACTTACCACAAAAGGACTCTATCTCCACGACTGAAAGGTAAGTGGAGCGTTCCATTTCCCCCCTGGGCTGAAGACAACTTACCAAGAAATAACTCTATTTCCACGGCCTAGACGTAACCACCACCACCACAAAAAAAACACATTAATATACACGGATAAGTTCTCCTAAGGGATCAAGAGTCGCGGGTCAAGATAAGTCTTAGTTAATTATCAATCAAGTGGAGTGTGTCTATAAAATTATCTCCAAGTTCATAGTTGTCTGTAAACTCTTATCATCACATTCTCTTCATCTTTCTAAGACCTTAGAAAAGATAGAAAATGTGCCATACCAGCGTAGTACCATTGTGATCTTCTTAGGAAGGTTACATCATCTGGAAGGTGCCTTAGTTGCCCTTCGGGCAAGTTATATGATTCTCTATTTATTTTTTTTAATTTTCAATATTTTCATGAATAGTTTGCAGGGATCTATCCTGCACTCATAGTACATCATTTTCTCTTCAATTATCGTTTTATTTTGACCACTATTTCTCGAACTAATTTATCTTGGGAGTTAATGTATTTTTGTGTTTTTGATTTAGTTGATGAAACCTCTGTGTGGTTCTATTTCGTATAACCTTGAATCTTTGAAGATCCGAAGGTTATCATTTGGTATCGAGCATAAGGTAAGTTATATTACGTGATTTTTTTTAGATTGCATCTAATTAAGATATCCTTATATGAACAAAAAATTGGATCTAAGTGAATTTGTCAATCGGCCGAGGAAGATTCTCCTAAACCTAAAGTGATTTGTGTTGTTTTGGTTGATTAGTTGTCAAGTATTATCATCATAAATTTTCCCAATTGATTGTAGATTTAGATAGAATATCAACTCGAATCAATTGGTTGATTTGTTTGGTAAACTATTCTAAGTGATTGATTTTCAAAGTGGTCGAGGAAGGTTATTACTAACCTAAGGCTGTAACACCTCGAGAACCCACATGTTTCCGGTGCGCTACAGTACATCCACACACTATGACACAATAAAACTTGACATAACTCACTCAGTTTAATAGTACTTTCGTTTTCAAATTATTTTCAAAAGAACATTTGTGAGTATGAAAAATTTTCGACTCGATTCGAAAACAACTCGCGCCCCGAAGAGGGAACACGAAATCCTCAATATAAAAATATGCAGCGGAGAAGAAAATAATTTAAAATAGTTTTAAAATAAACCGACAAGACTCAAAATCCTTGGAAAGAGTCCAACGTACCCCTCGAACTACCCAAAATTGGTGCCGCATACTCACGTCCCCACTTCGACACCCCGCGCACACCCTCGCGGTGCCCTGCGCGCGCCAACTCAACACCACCAAGTCACGCGCACGCTCACAGCGCCGCGTGCCCCACGCGCCCTGCCTCCGTACGGCACTTCTGCATGCACGCCCTCATCCGACGCCGCACGACCCGTGAGCACCCGCAGGGCCGCGTGCCCCGCGCACCTGCGATCACGCCGTACTCTCACGCTCATCCACACTTCTCAAGTATCACTGTACACATCCCAACCTATTCCATATCCTCTCAACTCCCAACTTCTCTGCCGAAATTTTCGCAGCATAACGCCTAAAAACTGGCTATCCTAAAATTTAAACCCTGCACACAGTTCACCAAAACTAACAGTATTTATCTATCTACCATCCAGAGAAATCACCATAACAAAATCAGAGTATGAAGACTACGAAAATCCATCAAATACAAATGAAGAAAATTCACAGTATAGCGCAATACCATACTCTAACATATAAAAATACATATGCGTTCCCAAAATACTGCAACCACTCTATACAATCTTGTACAACCGACATCTATACAAACTCCTCTATTTGCATAAATACCTGACACAAAATAACAACCCAACGAATCTCACCATCACCTACCACCACCACGGGTCGGGTCGCCCTAACAAAATCCGCCATCCGGTGCTCGGTCGCACGCCGCCAAGCATCGTATGCCTCAGGACTAGGCTCCCGAGGCTTACCAGCAAGGTTGGCAGCACCTACACCATAGAACACACATCATAAGCCTAACACTCAGTAAGTAGTACAATATGAAAGTAAAAGTCGTCAATGCAACCCTATCACATGCAGTCTCTACACTCACACTCATGTTGTCACATCTGTGACGCGTAGTGTAGCCACACCGGTAAGGAGGAACCTACCCCCACCCTACACCCTGATACGTCGTCACCGTCCCGGACTCCCCAGCAACGAGGCCCTCAATCTACACACACACATCACCACACAGCAACTATATCAGGGTGAGGGTGTACCTCGCGCCATACTATACCCTGATATGTCGCCCCCGTCCCAGCCTCCCTAGCATGGGGCCACAGTTGCCACACACATGTTTCGCGACAGCCCAGTCGGCCCACTCCTCGAGGGGAATTCGCGACTAGTGTTGCACCAGCCAACACACTAGTAGGATCTGCGGTATCACTGCCCATCACCCTCACCGTCAACCTGTCACCCCCTCAGTCAGACGACTGGGGGCTAGACTGACCCTAGTCGTCCCTGCTCATAAATCTTTCGAACTGCTGAGACTGACGATAGACTTACTCGGTAAGCTGCCGGACCGTATCATCCATATCGCCCACAGCTCTGGGCGCCTCTCGTCGTGGTCGGCCTCTACCTCTGCTTCTCGCCTCTCTTGACATTTCCTACCTTTAACATATGCAAAATTCACATTAGTCCTACAATAAATTTAAATCTCAACATTTACAATTGGTGGAGTGCTCCCATGCAGCGGCTAGCAGTGTTAGGTAATCCTCTGAACGACGTCGACCCCGTGGCTCTGATACTCTATAAATGTAACACCCCGAGAACCCACACGTTCCCGGTGCGCTACAGTACATCCACACACTATGACACACTAAAACTTGACACAACTCACTCAGTTTAATAGTACTTTCGTTTTCAAATCATCTTCAAAAGAACATTTGTGAGTATGAAAAATTTTCGACTCGATTCGAAAACAACTCGCTCCCCGAAGAGGGAACACGAAATCCTCAATATAAAAATATCCAGCGGAAAAAGAAATAATTTAAAATAGTTTTAAAATAAACCAACAAGACTCGAAATCCTAGGAAGGAGACTAACATACCCCTCGAACTACCCAAAATCGGTGCTGCACACTCACGTCCCCACTTCGACACCCCGCGCACACCCTCGTGATGCCCTGCGCGCGCCAACTCAACACCACCACGTCACGCGCATGCTCACAGCGCCGCGTGCCCCACGCGCCCTGCCTCCGTACTGCACGTCCGCACGCACGCCCTCACCCGACGCCGCACGACCCGTGAGCACCCGCAGGGCCGGGTGCCCCACGCACCTGTGATCACGCCTCACTTTCACGCTCATCCACACTTCTCAAGTACTCACTGTACACATCCCAACCTATTCCATATCCTCTCGACTCCCAACCTCTCTCTCGAAATTTCGGCAGAGTAACGCATAAAAACTGGCTATCCCAAAATTTAAACCCTGCACACAGTTCACCAAAACTAATAGTATTTATCTATCTACCATCCAGAGAAATCACCATAACAAAATCAGAGTATGAAGACTACGAAAATCCATCAAATACAAATGAAGAAAATTCATAGTATAGCGCAATACCATACTCTAACATATAAAAATATATATGCGTCCCCAAAACACTGCAACCACTCTATACAATCATGTACAACCGACATCTATACAAACTCCTCTATCTGCATAAATACCTGACACAAAATAACAACCCAACAAATCTCACCATCACCTACCACCACCATGGGTCGGGTCGCCCTAACAAAATCCGCCATCCGTTGCTCGGTCGCACGCCGCCAACCATCCTATGCCTCAGGACTAGGCTCCCGAGGCTCACCAGCAAGGTCGTTAGCACCTACACCATAGAACACACATAATAAGCCTAACGCTCAATAAGTAGTGCAATATGAAAGTAAAAGCCGTCAATGCAACCCTATCACATGCAGTCTCTACACTGACACTCATGTTGTCATATCTGTGACGCGTAGTGTAGCCGCACCAGGGTAAGGAGGAACCTACCGCCACCCTACACCCTGACACGTCGCCACCGTGCCGGATTTCCCAGCAACGAGGCCCTCAAGCTACACACACGCATCACCACACAGCAACCACATCAGGGTGAGGGTGTACCTCGCGCCACACTGCACCCTGACACGTCGCTCCCGTCTCAGCCTCCCCAGCACGGGGCCATAGTTGCCACATACACACGTTTTGCGACAGCCCAGCCAATCCACTTCTCGAGCGGAATCCGCGACTGGTGTTGCACTGGCCCACACACTAGTAGGATCCGCGGTACCACTACCCATCACCTTCACCGTCAACACATTCATGCCGCGTGACGGCCCAGCTGGCCCACTCCTCGAGCAGAATCAGCGACTGGTGAAACATCGGCTCACACACTAGCAAGATCTGCAGTATCACTGACACGCGTCTCGTCACCTACTAAAGATATGCTCAAAACTATTTTCGTTTCCGTTTTAAAAAAAAATGATGCATGTCAAACAATACGCACGCACACTACAATCAACAACATAAAATCATAAAGTTCTACGGTGTAGGCCCATTTGGGCAAAACACATGCATGCACTATTTACTTGGCATCCTACGCTCACTCGACGCACAGCTTCGCCAAAAAATGCCTCAACCTAAAACACAAATAATCACTCATAAATCTTCGCTTCAAAATTCACCAAATAAGCTAAAAATAACATTCCTGAACTAAACCATGATATTCCAACTAAAACGGGTCACCAATGTAGTTTGGCCGAAAACCAGCCTAAGGTTCAGACGCGCATAACTTTTGCGTCCGTCAACGGAATCAAACGATTCAAGTGCCTAAACGTCCCCTTAAGAACCTAGTTTGACAGACTAAGACGGATTTTAAAACGGTAAACCGTAGCTAGGTTGAAATATCCTGAAACCGAATCTGTCCCTTTTTATCAAATTTCACATTTTTGTTTTCTTCAACCAAAACTCATTCAAACTAGTCTTACGCATCAAAAAATGTCATGCTACTATCACACGTCACAACCCTATGAAAAGCGCTCACTAATTTGACTCGGACAAAAATCCGACATAAGCTTCCGCCGCGCATAACTTTTGCGTCGGATATCGGAATTGAACGATTCTAGCGGTCATACGTTCCTCTAATAACCTAGTTTAAGCCACAAAAACAGAATTGGAAACGATCAACCGAAGCCAGATCAAAATGGCCAAAACAGAATCTGTTTTTATACGAAAAATAGCCAAAATCTCAACTTCGATCCACTCTCGCCAATTTCTTCACCGAACAATCACATTTCAACCTATAAAACACAATCTAACCCGAAATCAGAAATTCAAGCACAAAATCCGAATTATTGGCTCAACCTTCTCCGTCGGATTCTCTCCCTCTCACCGGTCTCCTGCAGTCCACCCGCTAATATGCACACTCACCCTCCGATTCCACTCAACATTTGCAGCCAAATTCACAGAAAAACAGAAGGAAGCCGAACCTTAGTCTTGGCCAAACCGGACAGGACAGCAGAGGGAGAGAATGGCTTATAGGGTGGTGGCGTCCGGCACTCGGGTGGGAGAAGAACTCTAACAAAACGTCCGGTCGTCGGTGGTAGAATTTGACGGAGACTCACTCCCTCGGTCGACGGCAGAAACCGAACAGTTTCGGTTCATCGGAACAGCAGCACTCGCTCGCAGCTCTCCCTTCACACTCGCGCTCGTCGGCCGTTGATCACAGCTCCGACTTCAGCACACAAATCGCCCTCCCTCGCGCGTTCGCTCTCGGCTCCGGCGAAGCAAAACCAAACACTGAACGGCTTGCGAAAGCCGTTCAGTTGTTTTTATAAAATTTTTAATTTTATAAAATAATTTAAATAATAAATTTACCAAAATGCCCTCACACGTTTTTTTTATCGTCCGTAACTTTGCTAAATTCTTGCTCTCCCGACTTTAAAATTTTCGAAAGTCATCACAAACTAGACTCTGAGTTTTATAATTTAATCTACCCGTTAAAATATTTCTCGGACCGACAACCGAGATTAAATTAAAAATTTCAGAAATTAGATTTAAATCTGAAATTTTCGGGCTATTACAAAGGCAATTAGGTTTTTTATGCGTCAATTTATTATTGTGTTGATTCATTAATTATTGGAATATTTTATACTACAAATATGCACGAAAATATTTGTCTAGATCATTCCAAAATTAGTGGATCACAATTAATAATTGACATCTTGTGAAATCGGGCCATTATTAAGATTTTATTTACAAGGAAAGTAATTTCTAAAATCGAGTATTACTATAAGTGGATACATTTGAAAAATTTAATTGTTTTCCTAAAACAAAAAATATATCTTAATTAATTAGGATACTTAAGTAGATCCTTGATAATCGATTTTAATTAACATATTTTTGAAATTTGGATTATTGCTAAACCTGTTACAAGAGAAAATTTTTCCTAATGAGTTACAATTGTAATAAATGGTGCATAACTGAAAAGGAAACTCCCCATCCTAAAATATTTTCGATTTGTCCGTAAACTATTAAGGTCGAAATATCTAAAAGCCTATTCTAAATCGGACACTTAACCCTAAAATCAATTAGAACCTTAATCACCAGCTTGAATTAAAATTATTGTCTATTCGATTGAGATTAAAATTTATTTGGAAACTAATTAACTCTTAAGACATTAATTGATCTAAGGATTTAAAGTTATTATTAATAAAATTTTTCTTCTTCAACAAAATCTTATTACAAGATCTCCTAAAATTTAGGATTAACTAGTACCTTAATAATGACAACCCGAAGTGGTGCAAACTATAACCTGAACCAAGACCAAAATGGGACGTGGAAGCTCCCCAAATCGAAAACCCTCAATTGGGTGAATCAAGGATGCAAGGAGGCATGCAAAGTCGAATTGATGGACTAAGTCAAATGATGAAGTTAGTTTAGGAAAGATTGGACGGACGTAACAATAATAATTTCCAAGATAACTTACGTAGAGAAAGAAACAATTCAAATTATAGAATGATGAAGTTAGTTTTGGAAAGATTGGACGGACGTAATAATAATAATTTCCAAGATAACTTACGCAGAGAAAGAAACAATTCAAATTATAGATACCCAATACCAAGAAGTCAAAATGAAACCGGATTCCAAGAACCCTTGCAAAGAAGGAGAACTGAACCAAATTATGGAATGTCTATGTCTCAAAGATGTGATGAATCGGATTTTTCGGAATCCATGCACGGAAGAAACGCGGAACCTCCTAGGAATGGATTTCATAACCAAGGTTACCGTGATGACGAATGGTTCGAAGGTGAAGATGATTTCATTCCAAACCGTCCTAGAGACAACGACGAATATAGGCATGCCAAACTGTTCGTACCACCATTCAATAGAGCAAGCAACGTAGACACATTTTTGGATTTTGGTTAGACAAAGTCGAGAAAGTTTTTGACTATTATGGATATTCAGATCGCTCTATGATCCAACTAGTGGCAGTCGAACTAATCAGCTATACATTGTTATGGTGGGACAACTTGAAGCACCAAAGGTGGTAAAACAATGAAAGACCAGTTACCACATGGAGGGAAATGAAATACCTCATGCGAAAAAAGTTCATTCCCAGCACTACCGACAAGTCCTATTCTTACAAATGCAAAACCTATCTCAAAGAGGACAGAATTCGAGATGTTAAGGATAAGAGGAGCAAGTAATCACGAGGTTCATTCATGGATTAAACCGTGAAATAAGTAATGTAGTGAAACTACAGCCGCTAGAAACCTTGGACTCAGTCACCCAAATGAGCATCAAAGTTGAATGACAGTTAAATAAAGAAGTAAGAATGACCTCCAATAGGTTTACTCCGAAAGCATCGAAAACCAACAAGAGGGTCGTCAAATTTGAGGAGAAGAAATCATTCACCAAGATTTGGCTAGCTAAAGATACTAGTAATCACCATCAAGCATCAAAACCTACCATCTCCGATGTTAACACTAATAGGTCAAGAGATGTCAAATGTTTCAAAGTGACAAGAATTTGGACATAGGATGGCTCAGTGCCCTAGCCGAAGGGTTATGATAATAAAGAAAGATAGTGCTGAAATTGAAAGTGATGACGAGCAAGAAAATGAGCTTGTAGAAGAGGAAGAAATGGACGATAAAATTTACTATGCCCATGAAGGACCTCTTCTAATGGTCATAAGATGCGTACTTGTATCCAACACTACGAACGAACAGTGCCAACGAGAGAACATCTTTCATACGCATGACCTTGTTAATGATAAAGTATGTTCTTTAATCATCGACGCAGGAAGCTGTGTCAATGTAGCTTCCCAAAATATGGTAGAAAAATTAGGGTTGAGTACTACCCCTCCCCTGAGACCATATAAGTTACGGTAGTTGGATAATAGGAATGACATGAAAGTCAAAAAACAAGTCACCATAGAATTTTCTATTAGAAAATATAAAGACTACATTCTTTGTGATGTCGTACCTAGGAGCGCCGTCATTTACTTCTTGGACGTCCCTGGAAGTACAATAAAAAAGTATCACATTCCTAAACTATTATTCGCTTAAATTTGGTGGGAAAACAATTAAGTTAGCACCTCTAACGCCGGAGCAAATAGCCAAAGATGAAGCAGCACGAAAGAAGGAAAGAGATAAAGTAAGTTTACTAATGACAAAAGGAGAGATGCACTAGGTCATATTGGAGGGAGGACCCCTCGTATTAGTTATGTTTAAGGATAGAGTTATGAAATTGGAAACATCTCTAACTTAGTTTTAAACCTACTTAAACAATTTCAAGACATCGTTTTAAACCTACTTAAACAATTTAAAGATATCGTTTCAAACCTACTTAAACAATTTCATGACATCTTTCTCGAAGAGATTCAACAAGGTTTACCACCTTTACGTGGGATCGAACATTAAATAGACTTACACTCTGTAGCAGGTTACCAAATAAACCAGCTTATCGGATGAACCCCATAGAGACAAAGGAATTACAAACTCAAGTTAATGAATTATTAGAAAATGGATATATAAGAGAGTCCATGAGCCCATATGATGTGCCCACTTTATTATTTTTAAAAAAGAATGGCACGATAAGAATGTACGTAGATAGTCGTGCCATTAATCAAGTCACTGTGAAATATAGGCTTCCAATCTCATGCCTTGAAGACATGCTGGATGAGCTAAGTGGTGCAACCATATTTTCAAAGGTGGATCTTAAAAGTGGATACCACCAAATTAGGATGAAGGAGTACGATGAATTGAAAACTACCTTCAAAATGAAATATGGATTGTGTCATTCGGACTAACGAATGCTCCGAGTATCTTTATGAGGTTAATGCATCACATGCTTATGGAGTTTTTAAGAAAGTTTATTGTTGTATATTTCGACGATATTCTTATCTATAGTTCGGACCTAACCACTCATTTGAACCACCTTAGAATTCTTTTCATCACTCTACGTGACGCCAAATTATTTGGAAATTTGCAAAAATGCTCATTCGCCCAAGATAAAAGGTATTTTCTTGGATTCATAATCTCTAATAACGAAATGGAAGCGGATAAAGCCAAAATTGAAGCAATCACAAACTGGCCCACCCTGACTAATATAACTGAACTCTGAAGTTTTCATGGATTACTCTCGTTCTACCGGAGGTTTATTAAAGATTTCAGTGCTATTATCGCCCCCATAACCGACTGTACCAAGAAGGGTAGAGCTTTTGAATAGCCACCAAGCTGTTAACGAAGTTTTGATCTGATCAAAGAGAAGCTTTTGCAACCTCTTGTTTTAGCACTCCCAGATTTCAACAAAGTGATTGAGATTGAATGCGATGCATCTAGAGTGGGAATCAGAGCTTTTTTTATACAAGAAAAGTGACCGCTAACCTATTTTAGCGAGAAACTTAAAGGCCTTTGATTAAACTACTCGACATATGACAAAACGTTCTACACTGTCATACGTGAGCTTGAACATTGGCAGCATTTTCTGTTGACTAAAGAATTTATCATACACACTGACCGTCAGGCGTTAAAACACATCAAGGGTCAAGCAAAACTCAACAAAAGACACGCAAAATGGGCCGAGTTCCTTGAGAGATTCCCTTACGTTCTTAGGTATGTGAAAGGAGAAACCAACGTAGTGGCAGATGCTCTTTCAAGAAGACACTTACTCTTAACTGAGCTAGGAACAAGATTTTTTGGGTTCGAGTGGATTAAGAACCATTATGAGATGGACCTGAACTTCGAAAAATACTACAAGGAATGCCTTACCAAACCTGATGGGAAATACCAAATCGTGGACGGATATTTATTCAAATGAGGCAAATTATGCGTCTCGGATATAGGATTGAGGACGTGTCAACTAAAAGAAGCCCACGGAGGAGGTTTAGCCAGTCATTTTGGAGAAGACAAGACTTTGAAAATGATTTAAAGAACATTTTTTTTTGCTACACCTCATACGTGATATACGACATTTGATCGAACGTTGTGTTGTGTGCAAAAGCGTTAAGAGCAAAGTCCTACCCCAAGGATTATATTTACCTCTTCCAGTTCCAACTCATCCATGGGTGGATGTTAGCTTGGATTTTATCCTTGGTCTCCCGCAAACTATCCGATCCAAAAACTCAATTATGGTGGTGGTCGACAAGTTCTCTAAAATGGCACATTTTATCGCTTATGTCAAAACTAATGATTTTAATGACATTGCCAAGCTTTTTTTCAAATGGATAGTTAGACTTCATGGAGTCCCCCACACTATGGTATGGATAGGGACACTAAGTTCTTTAGTACATTTTGGAAAACATTATGGGCAAAAATTGGTACTAAACTGTTATTCAACACTTTTTTTCACCCATAAACGGACGGTCAGACCAAGGTGGTCAACCGTACTCTTGGAACTCTCTTTAGAGGTGCATTAGGAAAGAAACTTGGCGAATATGATATCAAACTTCCACATTTGGAGTTTGCCTATAATAGAAGTGTTCATTCCACCAATCAAAGGATGCCTTTTGAGGTGGTTTACGGTTTCAACCCTACCACTCCTCTAAATCTTTTACCACTTCCTATAAAGTCTCTTGCCAATCTTGTTGGAGCTGATAAAGCCAACCAAGTCAAATAAATGCACAAACTAGTCCGGAACGCCATCCAAAAGAAAAATGAGTCATTCACTAAAAGAGCCAACAAAGAACGAAAGAAGATGATATTTGATAAAGGTGACTTAGTATGGCTGCACCTAAGAAAAGAATGTTTCCCTGAGGAAAAGAAATCAAAACTCTTTTCGAGAGTAGATGGTCCCTTTAAGATTCTGAAGCGCATTAACAACAATGTGTACATGTTGGAGTTACCTGTGGAGTACTGCATCTTAATGACATTAAGTGTTCAAGACCTTTCCCCATTTATAGGTGATGGAGACGAAATTAATAAAGAAGAACCTCTTGATTTGACGACAAATCCTTTCTCACCTGGACAGGATGATACACCCAAGAAGCTCGTGACACATTCCCAAGGTAATCCACATAACCTCATTAATCTGTATACTAATGATTGTTCTATTCTTGCAGGTGGAGGCCGATTGAATTGCTCAAAGTGGAATACGTATGAAGCAATGTTCAAAGACTTATCGTCGAAGCCCAAATCTTAAAACATGGACCAACCCAAGCACTTACTCACTTAGGAGACCAAATGAGGTGAACTTAAGACTAAAAGGGAAATTTGTCTTCCCGGAGACATCTAATGTAACCGCAACTTTTTGGGCAAACTTTAGTCATTGTACTTTGGCCAACTTTTGCTAGTGTTTTATTGCTTTAGCATGCATTATATGATGTGGTTAATGTTAGATTGAATGGATAACTTAAATGGTGGTAAGGGTGGAGGTCACTAAGCCTATGAAAGTATCAAAGACGTTCGATCCATTTGAAGGTGAAAGAGGCACACCACTTAAAGAAATTAAGGAAGATCCACTTAAAGATGAAGCCCGTGCCCATGAAAGAGGATAGCATGTATTCAATCCTTTTAATTTTGAATTAGGATAACTCATGACGTTCCTAAATGGCTAAAGACAACTTATCAAGAAAGGACTCCATCTCCACGACCCAGACATAAGTGGAACCATCACCACCACCACCACCACCACCACCACCCACCCACCCAGGTTCACATAGCTGATATATCAATGTACACCGGTAAGTTCTCCTAAAGTTCAACAGTCATGGCTCAAGGTAGGTCCTTGGTTGATAATTAATCAAGTGGAGTGTGTCTCCAAAATTGTTTTCCAAGTCCATGGTTGCTTGGAGACTCTAATCATCACATTCTCTTCGTGTTATCTCATTATGTTTTGAAAGAAAAGATAAAAAAAGTTTTGTGTGCATTTAATATAATATTTTTACTAAATTAGTCACAGCCCAACGACCTTCTCCTTTTTCTAAAAAGAACAAGAACAGTGAATAACTATAATTGAAGTTATTTTTTTTCTTTATGTCCTTATTAGAGTGTTTATTAGTTTCTTGGTGAGAACTTACTTTATATTTGGAGATGTATAAAATTGATCTAAAATTGGATTCGGATCGATAAACCAAATTGAACTGCTATTTCTCTTATCGCAATATTATATTTGTAGTCACTGTATGAATCTTGGCTTTTGATAATATGTTTAAGTGTTCCGTTGCGAACCAAGCTTTGATTTGATTGATTGGCTCCTTTGCAAGTATTGTGTCGCTCGAATTGACGTTATATTAGTTTTGCCTCTAGGTTGTGACCAAATCTCTCTGAAGAGAAGTTTAATTATATTTTTTTTGTTTTGAATATATAATAGTTTTGATGAATATGATTACTTCTTCTACTCTTATAGGATAGCTTTCTAAAGGGGTAGTGAAACTTTTATTTTTACTGTGTTTTTTTGTGGCGTGAATAAGTTGGATAATTCAAAATAATTTTTTATGATTATTTAATATGTAATAAATAAAATAAAATTTTAAATGAGATCTACAATGCAAGTGCATTAACCTAACTCAAATAGAATTTAGATTAAAGTAAATTTTAACAATATCTAGCTTGATATAAATTACACAAAAGAAATCCAAAACACAAACTCGTTAGTCCGACCCAAAACAAATTCAAAGCCGTGAGCTGTGACAAACTCTACCTTGAAACAATTTGTGATGCAAAACACAAATATTCTTCTTTAACGCACTTAAAGAATATTTGCAATACGAGCCCACCTGCCCCATCACAAAAAATTGTACAGATTCACAAATTATAAAAATCTTTACGAGTAAATTTAGCAACTGGTGCTGACCATATTTAAGAAACACTTGAATCTCGATGATAATATCTTCAAATTTCATATAGTGTAATACAAATTTATTTGACCATATCTTGCTTCTTGATTTGACATATCAAATATGTTTTTTAAAATTCATTATTTCACTATTGTTATCTTCCAATTACGCAATATCGAATCTCAAACTAAGAAAAAAAGAGAAAAAAATCTGCTTCAAAAACTTCGTTGCTTTAAAAAAATATATTTTAACTAAATATCTGATCCACTATAGCCTTAATAAAATATTCACCTAAAATTTGAAGTGGAAAATCACAAAGATAACAAGATTATGAAAAATATATTTCTACGATAACAAATCAGTCCGAAATAAAATCTACTGAAAAAATCACAAATTTTCCCAAAAAATCTCATCAAAGTTTAGATCTTTAAATAAAATTGGAACAAAGTTAGAATTTTTAACTAAAACTAATTCCAAAAAATTTAAGATATTCTTGGAAATCATAAATTTTCCAACATAACTCGTATGGACAACACCAAACTACAAATCTAAAATTGACATTAAAAAATCAAAACTTTGTAAATAAAATTCTTCACAAAATCACTAAGGTTAGACTGACAGGTTTCTCATCCACCAGAAGATCTCTCTCTCTCCCCCCATTAAATTTAAAGTAAAAAATATTAACGACAAATTGTTCGTTGCTAACGCTTTAAATTATGAAATGTCAATTAACGAAATTAAAAGTTTAGAGTGTCAATTGAAAATACTTATTACTTAAGGTATGTTTTGATAATTACTCTAAATAAATTAACAAGTCTTTTTGAAAATTATTGAGACAAGAATATATTGAACTTAAAACTCACAGACTTTGGTTACTCAAATGATTTTTCTCGTTGATTGTGATGAAAAATAAAAAAGTTTGAATTTATATTGCGTGAAGTAATAATTAATGTCAAAATAATATTTGGATATGCAGGAATGTGTTGGATGTATGCAAAAGTTGCTGGAGATTTTTATACAGTTTCTGACGGTTCATAAAAATATGTTACATACTTGATAACGGTCGCATTTGTTATTTCTCATGCAATGTAATACAAATTGTTATTTGTTTTTATATTATTCTAATGTAAATAATAGAGAAAAAACGAAATAACAATTTGATAAATATTTTAATAACGATGAATTGGATATTATACTCTTCTTAGTTGTTACGACTAATTATTAATAAAGTAAATTAAATTCAGTTTCATTTGATGCTAAATTCATTGAAAGCATAATTTTTATAAGCAAATTATTATAGAGGAAAGAGCCATAGAGTTTATTATATCTTCTTCGAGCATTGCCTTAACTTCATTTACGAAAATACATTTCCAAATATCAAAAAGTCGAAAAATTTATAAAGCCCTTTAGTTCTACTAGTGCAGCATATTTAAGTGGTGGTTTGGATCAACTTTTAGTTCTTAGAAGGCAGGATAACAAAATTATTCTATGCTTTGTATCATTGTTAGTGACAATTCGATTAGAGCTTCAAAATCATCTCTTAATACATATGGTAGAGTTCTTTCCTACACAAAAAAAATAGTTTGACACCTAAAAGGATCACAAGACAAATAAGTCTAAAAGATTTGGAACTAGCGGAGCATGATTACGCAAGATTAAAGTATATTTTATAAGAGGTGAATTATATCAACAATATAAAGCATGATTTGACCTTGTGTTAGAACCGTTTAAAATCCTTAGTTACTAAAATTTTGTACTTAGAGAGCATCCTTGAATCCATATCCGACGTGAACATTAATACGAGTCTGGTACAAAGACATGCTTCTTCTGTAAGTCCTTCACCCTAATATGTCTCTTAAATTGATGGATATCAAGAAGGGAATAAAAGTGACTTGTGAATTGAAAAACATGATCCTTCGTCTTCCTGAAATACATAATTATCCTTTTGTCTTTCATAGATTCAAGTAATTATAAAATTATCTCAGCACATGATTTGGTTCAAGAAACGATCCAATGTTGTTATCCAAATTAGCCATTTGATCGAAATCAATGACAACTAAAGGAAGAGAAACAACTTCTTCTTCAACTATAATGTCAAATGATTCGATGTTGTTATCCAAATACATTTTTACTTACCACAGTCACTCTGGAATGAGATATTAAAGACCACAACTTATCCAAAAAAAGTCAAGAGGTATAATTTTTACAATCTAGAAAAATATTCTAGCACCGAGATTCTAAAAATTATACCCTCTTGACTTATTTTGATTATAAGTTGCAGCCTTTAATATCTCATTTTAGATCGATTCTTGTAAGTAAAAATGCGTAATCATACTCCTTACCATATTGTTAAGAGTATTGTTTTCTCTCACAATACAAAGTTTGATATTCACTTTGTTAAAAAAATTCAGGATTTAAATCTAACAAATTTCAAAATTTAAATATCATTTTGTTCAAAAAATAATTTAAGTTTTAAATTAGACGGACTTATAAAATTCCACATCTAAAATAGTTCAGGGTTTTGTCGAGGAACTTGACCAACTTGGCTTGTGCTCACCCTAATCTTTTCTAGAATTACGTCAAAATTAAGGCTCCAGCAAGATGGTTATTTGACATTTTTAAAAAATGTAAGTGTAAAGTAAAAATTAAATGCTGACTTTTAATAAGTCTATCTGTTAGAACAAGATCCCGACTACCAAGCTGTATCGATAGGATTCCCAAAGTGGGAAACGAAGTGTAGCACCCCGAGAACCCACACGTCCCCGGTGCGCTACAGTGTATCTACCCACTACACACACACATACTAACACTTGACCTAACTAACTCAATTCAATACCCCTTTCGTTTTCAAATTATTTTCAAAAGAACATTTGTGAGTATGAAAATTTTTCGACTCGATTTAAAAAAACAACTCGCGTCCCGAAGAGGAAACACGAAGTCCTCAACATAAAACTACGGAGCGGTAAAGAAAACCATTTAAAACAATTTGAGATAAAACGATAAAACTTGAAATCCTAGGAAAAAAAAAATCCCACGCACCCCACAAACTACACAGTCCGGTCCCAAGCACTCACGTCCCCACTCTGACACCCCGCATACACCCTCGCGGTGCCGCACGTGCCAACCTAACGTCACTGTATCTCGCGCACGCTCACAGCGCCGCGTGCCCCACGCACCCTGCCTCTGTACAGCACATCTGCACGCACGCACGCCCTCACCCGGCGCCGCATGACCCGTGTGCATCCGCAGGGCCGCGTGCCCCGCGCACCTGCGATCACGCCGCACTTCCACGCTCATCTACCTTTTTCTACCATTTACTGTTCACACCTCAACCTATTTCTTATCTCCTCGACTCCCAGCCTCTCTCTCAAAATTTCGGCAGAATAACGGGTAAAAACTGACTATCCCAAAAATTTAAACCCTGCACACAATTCACCATAATCCAACAATGTTTATCTATCCATCATCTAGAGAAATCACCATAACCAAATCAGAGTAAGAAGACGACGAAAATCCATCAAATACAAATGAAGAAAGTCTCCAGTATAGAATAATATCATTCTCTAACATGAAAAATATCTGCGTACGTCACCAAAATCACACGCACTCCATATACCTATACGCTGACGCATATACAACAACCAATCCCATCCCCCGTACATAATCACCGCAAAAGAAAGAAAACCCACAAACCGACCAGGCCACAACCTACCATCTCCACGGGTCGGGTCGCCCTAACAAAAGTCCGCCATCCGGTGCCGCAGTCGCACGCCGCCAACCATCCTACGCCTCAGGATTAGGCACTCGAGGCTCACCAGCGGTTTCGTCAGCACCTACACCACAGAACACACAACATAAGCCTAACGCTCAGTAAGTAATGCGATATGAAAGTAAAAGCCGACAATGCAATCCTATCACATGCAGTCTCTACACTCACACTCATGTTGTCACAACTGTGACGCGTAGTGCAGTCGCACCAAGGTAAGGAGGAAGCTCACGCCACCCTACACCTTGACACGTCGCCACCGTCCCGGACTCCCCAGCAACGAGGCCCACAAGCTACACACGCATCACCACACGGCAACCACATCAGGGTAAGGGTGTACCTCGCGCCACTTTACACCCTGACACGTCGCCCCCGTCCCAGCCTCCCCAGCACGGGGCCACAGTTGCCATACACACACGTTTCGCGACAGCCCAGCCGGCCCACCCCTCGAGTAGGATCCGCGACTGGTGTTGCACCGGCCCACACACTAGTAGGATCCGCGGTACCACTGCCCATATCCTCACCGTCAACACATTCACGCCGCATGACGGCCCAGCCGGCCCACCCCTCGAGTAGGATCCGCGACTGATGAAGCACCGGCCCGTACACTATCGGGATCCGCGGTACCACCGCCACACGTCTCACCTCATACATCAAAGCATGCTAAAAATCATTTTCGTTCCCGTTTTAAAAAAAATATGATGCATGTCACACAATACGCACACACACCGCAATCAATCACATAAACACTAAAGTTCTACAGTGTAGGCCCACTTGGGCAAAACACATGCATGCACTACTTACCTGGCGTCCTAAGCTCGCTCGATGCACAGCTTTGCCAACAGAAAGCCTCAACCTAAAATACAACCAATTTCTCATCAGTATTTATCCCAACATTTACCAACTAGCTAAAAAACAACCTTCTCTAACTTCACTCACGAAATTTCAACTAAAACGGTTCATTGGTTCGGTTTAGCTGAAAACCAGCCCAACGTTCGGATGTGCATAACTTTTGCGTCCGCCAACGGAATCGAGCGATTCAAGTGGCTAAACGTTCCCTTAGGAACCTAGTGTAACATCCCAAGACGGATTTTAAATCGGTAGGCCGCAGATAGGCGAAAAATGCCAATAACCGAATCTGCCATTTTTATTAAAATTTCACATTTTCACTTCCCTTCAACCAAAACTCACTCCCAACTAGTTATATGCATCAAAATGGCTATGCTACTCTCACACGTCGAATTTCTACGAAAAACGGTTAGTAATTTGACTTAAACAAAAATCCCGCATAAACTTCCAACGCGCATAACTTTTGCGTCGGATATCGGAATCGAACGATTCTAGTGGCCACACGTTCTTCTAACAACCTATTTTAACCCTCAAAGACAGAATTTGAAATGATCAACTTAAGCCTAGCCAAAACAGCCAAAAACAGAACCTGTTTTTATACGAAAAATAGCCGAAATCTCAACTTCGGGCAAATCCCGCAAGTTCTCTGCACCGAACACTCACATTTCACCTATTAAGCACAATCTAACCCGAAAATCAGAAATTCCAGCACAAAGTCTGACTTTTGGCTCAACCTTCTCCCTCGGCTTCCCTCCCTCTCACCGGTCTCCTGCTGTCCACTCACCCTCTCAATCCCCTCACATTTGCAGCCAAATTCAAAGAGAGAAAAAAAAAACGAAGAGGAGCTGAACCTCAGTCTCGGTTCATACGGACAGGACAGCAGAGGGAGAGGACTTACCAAGTGGTGGCGTCCGGCACTCGGGTGGGAGAAGGACTCCAGCAAGACGTCTGGTCGTTGGCGGCAGAATTGGCCGGAAACCAGCCCCTCGGGGTCGTCGGCCGAACACTCGGCTTTCACTTCGGGAACTCGAGTTGGTGAAACCGAACGGCTCCGGTTCGTCGGAATAGCAGCCCCTGCTCGCAACTCACACCTCACACTCGCGCTCGTCGGCCGTCGCAGCTCCGACTCCAGCACACGATCGCCCTGCTCCCGGTCGTCTTCTCTCTCGGCTCTCTCGGGTGCACAGAGGAAACAACCGAATGGCTTCCTCGCGAAGCCATTCCGGTGTTTTACAATTTTTTTTTTTTAAATTACAAAATAAATACAAATTACCAAATTGCCCTCACGTGCTTCAATCGTCTGAAATTTCGTAACTTCTCGACCTCCCGACTTTAAATTCTGAAAACCAATCGCAAAAGTAGGCGTCGAGCCTTATAATTTAAATCTTTTCCGTTGAAATATTTCTCAAAATCCGACCGGGATTAACTAAAAATTCTGAAAACTAAAAATTAAAATTCGAAATTTCCGGGTTATTACACGAAGGTTCTGCAAACTCACTTGTATGGATCTATTTGTAATTTAATGAATTTTAATACTTCGACCTGGGATCTTAAATTAAGATTTCGCCCAATTATATTTATACTATACATTCAAATATTTACATCAATGTTTTTACATTATCATCAAAGTATTCAAATGGAAACTATTACAAAATAAATAAGTCACACACACATGATCGTTCAAAAGAAGTATATGCATAATAAAACCAAACCTGGTCTCATCTACAAAAGAAAAACCATCTACCTCGATGGTTTTACCCATGCCTCCTTATTGTCTTTAAATTGCCATTGCTTTATCGTCTCGGTGAACGTTCTCGTTATCTGAAAAATACAGATTATCCACATAATGAATTTTTAGTCCAGCAAATAAGTACAACAGTTAAAATAACTAACTCAAACTCTATTGCACTATCTAAGATCATTCTCCATCATCCACCTAACAATTATTCTTTTTTAAATCAGTTTAAATCAAGTTATGCTTTGAAATCTACGGAATTGTTATAAAATCTAATTCAAAGCTTTTAAAAGCATTCAATGATCATTTGAAGTTATTATCAACGTATAATTAAATCCAATGCAATTATAATTAAGTTTACGTGATTTAAAAAATCGTATTTTCACGAAAACACCAAAACATATTTTAACATCCAATTGTTATTGTCAAAAATATTTCACACTCTAAACCGATCGTATATGACCATCACACACCCCTACAAGTTCTTAGGTTTTCTCTGGTAGGGCTGTAGAACCTCTCTTGCATTGCTTCCTTTCAAAGTTTAGGGACTTTGAATCCAAGGAGGACATTAAGTTAATCTCCTAATCAGATTACTAGTCATAATTATCGCACACGAAGAGGCAAGTACAATCTATTGAACTCCTGTATTACCAAGACTTCTAACTTCTTCCTTCCTAAAATGCATATTTTAAAACGTTTATAAAGCTACTGTCATGTATGTTTAAAACAACGCAACTCACTCATGCAATGACTTTGAAATCCACATGTCCAATTTAACGCAAAACGTCATTTTCCAAAAACATTCCTTTTTATAACAATGCAATATAATTTAAAACCACACTTTTTACATCGAATCACATCAAATTCTCATAAAAACAATATCATTTAATCACTTCAACATCTATTCAACAATCAAATTTTTAAACCTAACCAGAACTAAGACAGAAATTAAATCTATCTCTACCTAATAATGCAATAAATCATTCTAAATGATAGATTTTACCTTATGTCTGTAGCACAATTTATATCAACTTAATCAATATTCCTTGAAACTTGAAAACCTATAATACATACATTATACCATAAGCATTCCAATAATTTAGATCAAACATAACATCCGATTTGATCAAATTCCTAATTCCAAGGTTTCTCAAGTAGAACATACATGTATTCGTAAACTCAACTTGAGCATCCAAATCATAATGGCTTTGAACATAATATACCTAATTAAACCATTCCATATATCAACTTTGGAATATGACCAATATTTTGCATTAAATTCAAAAATTCATAACTCAATGTACAAATATCCAAATGCTTCAATTCCAAAGCCCAAATCTCACTCAAGATGTCTACTTTAACATATCAAAACCTTTAAACCATTGAAAACCATTTGGTTGAGCTAATAATACCAAAACCGAAATTATCCAGAATACTCTTTACAGTTTCTATCTCAGCTTTGAAAAAGTATATCTTTAAATATACTTATCCAATTGCTCTGATTTCAAAGCCCATAGTTCACCTAAAACGTTTACTTTAGCTTGTCAAAACCATTTAGCAAATAAAAATCTTTAGTTGAACTAAAAACATCAAACTTGAAACTCCCCTGTATTCTACCTATTTTACATTCTGGTATAAATTGATAACTTCTTTCATTTCAAACCACAAATATGTATCACAACCAGATTATACACCAAACAAGCTGAGAAGTTGAGCATTGAAACTTAAATTTTCGGATACCCAACTAAAAGTTCATCAAACGTCAAATAACTCAACAAAATCAACACTCCTTTAACATTTAACCCATAAAACTCCATAAACCTTAAATGAAGTCCACCTTATATGTCAAAATAGTAAAATTCTTACCACTAATAATCAATTATTATTTGCTATAATAAATCGTATGTTAAATTTTTCCTCTTGATATATCATCTTTTCAATACAACTTCTATTTATTTATTTTTTATATATAAATATTCAGTTCCAACTATTATACCATTCAACTTAAACCCAGAACAACTTTTTTGAACAAAATGAATCTTGAATCTTGAATTTTGAAATTCATTCCTAATAAAATAAACCTCAAACTTTGTATTGAAACCAGACAGAGAACAGTGACTCATTGTTCTTGAATATCAAAATTGGAATTGTTAGTTTTTGAACCGAAGCAAGAATTATTTTCACTAGTTTAGTTGTGATGACCTGAATGTTTATGTATAAGTACGATTGCGGGACAAATATCAGGTTGCGGAGCAAAACTCGATACTTAAGCTGAGTGTAGGCAAATCTCGGAATTGAGTAGAGGCACATCCCGAGTCGTAAAAATTGGTCGTCACAATCTTATATCGTTTGGGGAGATATATAGAAATAAAACATATGGAAGGAAACCCTCTCAAGAAAACATATGGAAGGAAACCCTCTTAAGATAGTAAGATGCGTTTTAGAGCATAATTGCTAACGGATACCATAAGAATTTAGAAATTAAAAGTAGTTCGGCGAGAGCAGTATCATGTTGAGTGACCGACTAGGAAGTCTTCGCCAAACAAATCTGTGATTGGAGGATATTGGGCTACGGTCCAATCCCCAGAGCAAACAATATTTTACTAGAAAAAGATGTCGTTATAAATAGTATCAAAGCCTGTACCTAACCGGAAATGTGGTTAACGAGGACGTTGGGCCCCCGAAAGAGGGTGATTGTGATGACCCATATGTGTACGTATGAATACGACTGCGGGGCAAACCTCAAGGGATGGTGTGACGTAACGACTCGAATCTAGGCAAATCCCGGGTCGTAGAAAGGGGGTCGTCACAATTCTACATCGCTCAAGGAAATCCTCCCAAAATAATAACACGCGTTTTGTAGCACAATTGGCAACAGATTCCATAAAAATTCTGAAGTTAAGAGTGCTCTGGCGAGAGTAGTATCAGGTTGGATGACCGACTGGTAAGTTCTCGTCAAACAAATCCGTGAGGGGAGGATATTGGGTTACGACCTAATCCCCATAGCGGACAATATCTTACTGGGAAAAATGGTCGTTACATTATGAATTAGAGTTGTAAATTGTGAATGATAACTTAGAATTTTATGCTTTAGATTTTCAGGATAACGGAATTGATCGGATTGGATCGAATAGATAAAGACGTCAAGTAAGTAGTGCATGTATGTGTGTTGCCCTTATGGACCTATGCCACAAGACTTTAGGAATGATTTGTGTAACGCCCCGAAAATCCTCTGCGATTCCCGGTTCGCTACCAACTACTATTCGTCACCATCCCTCATATCATTTACTAAATATTTCCTAGAAAATTGAAAACCTTGTTTTTTCAACTCAAAACGACTTTTTTTTTAAACGTCTTCCAAATGAAATACATGTAAATACCGCAGCGGAAACTTTGTTTAAAATCGGTTTAAATACTTCACTTTTAAAACCCAAAAATAAAGAGATCGGTCGACACCTGCAAGAGCCGGTCGACACTTACGTTGTCTCAGGTTTCCATCGGTTGACACTGACAAACACCGTTTGACACTACATATCTCTCGAGTCCTTTTATCGGTCAACACCGGAGACACCGGTCGACACTTCTACACCCATTTTAGAGAGGGTTCGACACCCGCTGTCGCAGGTCGACACCTTGATTCTCTCTATTCGCGCAGGTCGACCCTCGCGGTCGACACCACTGCCCATTTTACACGGACCGGTCGACACTTATAACTAGTGGTCGACATCTACCTCGGCTCTGCCTTGCACAGGTCGAGCTTCGCGATCGACACTCTCCCTCTATTTTACACTGACCGGTCGACACCTATGGACTTCGGTCGACACTTTGCACCTAGAAACTTTAACAAAATTCAACAAAACAACACGAATTTTGACTAAACATTTAAAAATCATAAATCCACTTCTCGACTCAATTTACAAACCTGTTACGCACGCCAAAATACTCAACCCAAAATTCAGATATGTCTTTTACATCAAAATAACTAAATACGACTCAAAATACCTCACTACCCGTACTTACACCCGCCATAGTCAAAACGCCTCAACAGCTGGCCCAGTCGTCCTACGAGCGTTCTCCTCCAACTGCTTCCTAGTCCTAGGCATGCTCGGGATACTCACTATCTGCTGCGTCGTCACCTACATCACAGAACTCAACTATTAGCCTAATGCTAAGTAAGCAATGCATATAAACTTACACACTGAAAAACATTCACATCTTAACATATGCAGTTTCTACAGTTTCGTCTCTGCTTTCGTTTTCATTTCTTTCTTACATCTTCTTTATCATCTTACTACTGGGTTTTTCTTTACGTACTAGATCAAGATGACACACTTCACGGTCCACCTCACTGGACAAGGCCAAACTCGATCTAGTAAAGTGACACATCTCGCGGTCCACCTCACTGGACAAGGTCACCACGTAGAGCGGAGGAAGAGTGATACACCTCGCGGTCCACCTCTCGGGACAAGACCACTCAACCCCACCTTTATTATCTACTTACGTATCTTCTCATTTCATTCGTTTCGTCTCATCCTACTGTTTCACTTCGTAAAAACATGGAAATTTATTTTCGTTTCGTATCGTAAATTAAAACCATGATGCACAATCAATAAAGCATAACGTAATATAAATGTGCAATGCAACCTACTGTATTGTAATGTAGGCCCGATGGCAAAACTCTTACTACACTAGTTACTTGGCGTCCTTAGCACTCGTATTCCAAATCTCATACGTTAACTGGAAAACCTATAAAACCGCACATCTATTAGCTCTACCTTCTATTAACTCCGTAAAACTTTAAAGGAATCAACCACTAAATCCCCACTCATCCTAAACCGAATTTCTAACTAACGCTTCGATTAACCTTCAAAATTTCATAACTCCGCCAATACTTGTTTGATTTGGACGATTCGAAATGCTATAGGTTCCTCGTAACATCTAGTTTCTAACGGTTTCATCCATTTTCCAATTGGACCTTCACAACTTGGCCGAATGTGGCCGAACAAAAACCGTTCTACAATCCGAGCGTTCGGCTATCCAAACGTTCGATCTTTCCTATAAAACCCGTAATCTACTCCTATTTCTAGCTTAAACATCAACATACTTACAAAATTAACTAAAACCTCCAAATTTCGTATCTCCCTCCTAGGGCTCACCCAACTTTCTCACTAATTCTACTTTTACCGCTCAAAACGACTAAAGGACTAGTTATCTACTGAAAACTAACCAAAACTTGCCGTAGATTTGAAGAAACAGATGAGAACGGCTGATCGTTGGCTGCTGAAAGGGAAAATGTCGAGTCTCTCACGCGGGAGAAGAAAAAGAAGAAGAACAACCGGGGGGTGGGGGGCAAAATCCGTTTCTCCCCTCTGTTTTATTATTATTTATTTTTTTATAATTAATTCTAATTATTATTTCGTCCTCAACCATTAACCGTTTTCTAAATCTGTTATATCGTCCAATTTCGATTAAATTCTTAAATTTTTCTCTCCTCTATTAGTCGCAAAATAATCTTATACCTAAAAGTAGAAATTTTACACCCAAAAGTCCGACCATTACTCCGCCAATTACAATCACGTACTTTCAAAATTAACTTAAACGAAAAAATTTTGGGTGTTACAATTTGTGTGTTGATGTGTGTTTTACATTTGTCATGCATAATGTTTTGAAAATAGTACGAAAATGAATTTGAGCATGTTTTTAAGTATGAGTGAGTTGGGTGACATGTGAATGGTGAGAATAACTATTACGTGGTATCGAAGGAGATGATTTGCCCTTCGATGCAGATAGAGAATCGACTTGGGGGAATTGATCTGCCTTTCCAACTCTAATGTAAGATCCTTATGTAGCTTTATGACTTGGTAGAATTGATATGCCTCCCAACTCTGATGTAGGATCTTAATGTAGCCTTATAACTTGAGAGATTTGATCTGCCTCTCAATTCTAATGTAAAATATTCATGTAGCCTCGAAGGAAGTGATTTGTCATTCGACGCAGGCAGAGACTCGACTTGGGAAACTTGATATGCTTCCCAACTCAGTATGAGGATCGTATGATACGAGAACGCGACAATAGCAATAAGTGTGAGAGAGTATAGACTGCACATGTTAGGAGTGCATGGACAGTTTTACATTTCACTACGCAGTACTTGCTAAGTATTAGGTTTATATTTTGTGTTATGTAGTGTAGGTGTTGCCGAGGAGACAGGCGAGCTCCAAGAGCCTGGCCAGAATTAGCAAGCAGTTTGCGGTGCACAACCATGACACCAGATTGGTGGATTGTGTTAGGACGAGCCGATCCGTGGAGCGATGGTTAATGGTATGGTGGGCTTTTGGGAATTTTTATTTTGGATTTTAGTTTTGGAATGATATACAAATTTTTGGGTGTATAGATTCTTTTGTGGATATTGGATGTTGATATTTTGATAGAAACGTTTTTATGAGAACTTAAATTTTGAAATGGAGATAAGATATAGTAGATTCGATTTATATATTTGATTTGGAATTTTTTTGGACTGTTTGGTTATGGATCGATTTTATTTTGAGAGTCGATATTTTAAGACGTTATATTGCCAGATTTTCGGGAAATGTTTTAAGAATTGGATAATGGAATTTATTGTTGACAATTTTAATCCACACTTTATTACTTCGGTTCTAAATCAACTTATGAAAGAAAAATTTTTTTTTTCCGTTGTGTACTTTGTATTTGTTTTTTTAAAACGATTTTTTTTTTTTAAATTGGTAAAGTGTGAGGACAGTCTTTGTCGGCCGAGTGGGAACTCTGTGGTGGCTATCGGGGTGTCTACTTTAGTTTGCAGCATTGCATTGGTGCGCGGGTCGGGCAACGGGTACGAGCATAGTAGAATTTGGGATTGGACCACCGTGGTATGGTAGAACTGCCGTGTAAAATGGGGGAACATGCCAGGTCGAATGGGGAAGAGGCCAAAATTACCCATTTTTTAAGTATTCATCCACGTATGGTTCTAACAAGTTGCACCATTTTTGGATAAAAAAAAACCAAAATGAGAATCGTTAATCAGAGTATTCTACATTAGAAATCGAGTCGGATTCCTATACCTTGAAGAACCAGCCCGATTCTGTGTGCTGAGTAAGGGCCCATTTTTCTTACCCAAAACACAAGTCATGGTGTTGACTTTGTATCAATACATAGCAGCAATTTCCAATAGATTTATTTCAAGATCTCGTTGTTGTGCATCAACAGGATGGCTCTGAATTTACAAATTGGCTGATTGTTTAGTGAGTGCTTGACCAGCTGGGTGGAGAAATGATAAGAAACGTTGGTCAACGAGAAATCTTCACTTTCTAGAGAAATTTTAATAATCATAAAAATAATAATTTTTTTCATTCAGAGTACCATTCAAAATAAATAACTAACGACTAAGAAAAATTCAATTAAAATTATTATAAAAGTTTGGATTGTGTTAATTTGATGGCCGAACGGATTGATTTTGGGAGGCTTGAGAAAGTCGATCATGGGCAAATTCCGTGACACATCGTGGGCCTTTGCAAGAACTTCAATTTGATAATTTTTAATTGCGAACATAAGTTATAGCTTTTCGAAATTGAAGAGGTTAGAGGCCATTAATTTTTATTAGTGCCGTATGTATTTAGTCATTGATATTTATAGGGAATCCTTTTTGAATGACTTGCCTACGATACTGATAACTAAATCTGTTAAAGCATCACTTGCTGCCACACTTTTTTTTTTTCTAACAATTCAATCGAAATACGAACCATCCTCAAAATGGTTTAATAACTTTTTTTTTACCTTGAGTCAATTATCAAATTTATTTCTAAGTACTCTAATATAAAATAAGATATTAATATTTTAAACCCTGAATCTTAAGAATTATGATATTTGATATCCTGAATTAAATTTTTAGACGATTTAAATCTAGAAATTAGACTGGTTGACAAATAGAAATCTGACGTAAAATTCTATTAAAACTAGCATGTGCACTAGATGTGATGGTTTTTTTTTTAACTTTTATTTTACAGAAAAAGAATAAGCGCAAAACCCCCATTCTCTCTATCATTGTTTTTTTCTTCTCTTTCATTTTTTTTTTTTTCTCTTTCTCGAAGTGGTGGTTTCTTCTTTGAATCTGGTGAATCAGAGTTGCTATGATGACTTAAACATGTCTTTGTTCTAGAACCCCTTTACGATTCTACTTCTGTTTCTTTTTATGACGATCACTTTTGCCTAAGAAGAGAATCTAAGCTGCTTGAGATGATCAATGGCTTCGTCTAGCATTGATTTTATAACTTAATAAAACATATACAATAATTCATCAAATTAAACATACAGAAAATAAAAGACCAATATAGAATTCAAGTAAAACTACCTACTTTGTTGGTACTTCAGTCGAGTGTTATGACCCATCTCAAATATCACCATTCACGCACAAATTAGGAATTACATACTCTCAAAGTGAGAATTAATGTCATTAAGTGGGGGTCAACTTTGTATAATGTCATCAACTTATATTAAACTCAATATCTTAAGGTGAGAAGTTAACCTTAATACTAGCCAAGAAGTTGGTGATTATAAAAAGATTATGATGCGAAAACAGAAGATTGAGCACATGTGTGGATGATTTCAAATAGAGGATGGGGGATCGGGTTGGAAAAAGCTCTCGGGTTTGGGGGCATGAAATTGAGGACGGGCGTTTGATAAGTAAGATTGAAAAATATGTCTCAGGATCGGATGACCGCGTAAGAGAGCGGAAGTCTAGACGAGATTTTAGTTTAAAAAATACATTGGAGTGGACAACCTCGAGGAGTCAGTGAGCAACCCATGCAGGTGACCACAAAGAAATAAAGGACGACCGAAATTCGAAAGGATGCACTTCTAAGAAAGAAATGATAAAACAATAGTGAGAAGTGCACTAGAAGTAAAGAGAACGACAAAATCATGTTCAAATCCCAATAGAATGGAAAAAGAAAAATGAAGTAAAAATATGAAAATTTACTTTAGGTTCTAATTTAAGAAAGTTAGACAAAATTACCACTAACCATCGCACTAAAAGTTCACCACACTTGAATGATAAGGTAATCAATTCTGAAGAATATAACTTTAAGAGAAATATCTATTTTTCTTCTTCAATATAAAAAAATTGTCTTTCCAAATAACTATAACCCTAGTATAATAGCTGTCTCAATAATTGAAAACACCTCAATAAGTAAAAGTTTCAAAAAAATTATCGTAAAATAAAAGAAAATGGAAGAAATTAAAATAGTGAGTTGATTTGGGTTGAAAGCATGGCTCATTGGCATATCTTCCCGAGATTGAAAGAGGATTTGTCCTCCAATCCTAAAGCTCTTCAAAAGTGTCTCGGGTGGTAAAAGGTGGTTTCTTCTTCTTTCCTTTCCCGAATAGTATCTATTATACATTGGATGATGGCACAATTAACTAGCTTTATATTTCATCTTCCATAATCAAGTGAGTAGATATTGATAACACCATCATGTTTCACCTTCTAATCATACTTTTAAGATCTCTTAAGTAGCAAATGATAAACATCTATAAGTATGAAATTGCAGATTAGTTACAAATAGGGAGTGGGAACGGCACCTGCATGCTCACTTTCAATTCTCATTTATCGTCTAGCGACCTTAATTTATATGACTTAAGATGTTTTGTTGTTAGTAGTTTCAATATGTAGACTAATCATATTGAAGCCATATTAACACAGCAACCACTATTAATGATGAGAGAGTATACATTATCTTTGACCAAGTAACATGAGTGATATATGTAAAAACTTATATTTTTGTAATTAATTAAACTCCATGTATCAAATTTTGCATTATTGACTAACAAAGTGTTATTGGTTGATTTGTTTTGTTATTTTATGATCATGTTGGATTTTTTGGAAAAATTTGTCAAAATCGATAATTTGAAAATTATCGTGTGGTTAAATTCGAGAGAGATTAATATTAGGTAATTTGGGATATTTCTTGAGAAATATGTGAGAAGATTCGAAATTGTGAAGAATGTAAAATAAAGTGAATGATGATTTAAATGAGCTTATATTTAAAATAGTTATATTTATTTAAAATGAATAAAAGAGTTATTTTAGTAATAGGGGGAGAACCCTTTTTTTTGTTTCTCATTTGTGGAGTTTCCGACACTAGAGAAGAAGAGAGTGAGAGTGAGAAGAAGAAACCAAGAAAGAGACTCATTGCGATCGAAGGTTAAGATGCGTTCACGGGATAGCGACCACCAACGTTTGTGAAGACGGTTCAAATGTAAACCTCATCTTATCTCTATTTTTAAATTGGATGTTTAGTTAGGATGAGGACGGATTCAAGCAATAACGATCAAATCTATCTTATTATTCTTGTTTGTTGGTGTATTTGGAGTGTATGCAAGTTTATTAACCATTTCAGGCAAGAGACGGTATGGAAGGGGGAGTTTCACAAACTCCCATTTGTTGAAATTAGTCAGCAGTCGACACTATCGTGGGAAGTGTCGACCGAAGCATTTCAACAAAGACCCGAGGGTTTAAGAGGTTGACATTTTTGGATGAGAGGTTGACCGATGCTAAACTTGAGAGTTTGAAGTGTCGATCGCCTTGGAGACTAGTCGACACATAGTGAAACCTGAGAGTTTCAAGTGTCGATTGGTGGGGTGAAGTGTTGACCGCACAATCTTTGTTTTTGAACAAAAATATTATTAAAATGTTTAATAATAGGAAGAATGAATTAATTTTATTTTTTTCAAATGCTGCTTCAATGTCTATTTGTATTACGTATGATTTATGAAGTGCACGTAATTCTATAGGTTATGTAGTGGTAACTTCTCATTTTATTGATAACTTTTGTCTATTAAATAAAATAATTTTAGGATTTCGTAATTGTGAATATCGCTATGCTGGTATTACAATTTATAAATATATTATTACGATATTGCAAGAATATTTTATTCGACATAGAATATTTAACACAACACTTGATAATAATAGTGCTAACGATACTGCTATTTCTCATTTTAAAAATTATTTTCAATTATATACTACTCACGATTCTCTTTTTCATATAAAATGTGTTTGCTATATTTTAAATTTAATTGTTAAAGATGGTATGACATATATTTTGCCTCATATTGAATCAATTAGATTCGCAATTTCTTTAATAATTAAATCTAATTCGAGACAACAAAAATATAGAGATTTTTGTAAAGCTGCTCAACTTAAACTACGAAAATTAAAAATCGATGTAAATAATAAGTGAATTTCTACTTATTTAATGTTAGAAAACGTTAGGACATATTGACAAGTTATTTGTGCTTTTATTAGTGAAAAAACACACTATTAATTTTGATAAATCTAGTTGTAAAGTAGCTAATATAATTTTTGATTTTTTAAAATCATTTTATGATGCAACAAATGAATGTTCGAGAATTTATTATTCAACTTCTCATCTTGTTCTTCTAATTTTTATAAACTTAATGAGTAATTTTGCACAATATTGACATATAGATGAATTTAGAGATACACTTAATAAAATGAAAAAAAACATTTAAAAAATATCTGCTTGACATTTTTCCTATTTTTTGTTATGCTTATATAATGGATCCTAAATATAAGTTAAGAGCAGTATATCTCATTGTTAATACAATTTCTAATAATTTACAAACTACTTTATTTTCTATGGATCAAATAACACATAGAATTATTAGTTTATATTCTTTTTATGAATTTAAATATTCTAACGTTATTTATTCACATATTTCTTCACATGTTAGCTCAAGTAGTGGCGGTGGAAACATAATAGGTTCATAATTTGGTATTCATGATATTTGGAATTAATTAGATACAAATACTTACTCTAGTTCTATGCGAAATGAGCTAGAAATTTATTTTGACACTCGATATCAATTTTCTCGCGAAGAAAATTTTCATATTTTAAATTGGTAGAAAATATTTTCCACCACATATCATATTCTGTCTATAATGACACGTGATCTATAAACACCTCCAGTCTCTACCGTAGAATCGAAGTCTGCTTTTAGTGCAGGTAGAAGTGTGTATGATGAACGTCGATGACGGCTTGCACCGGATCTTGTAGAGGCACTCATTTGCATGAAGGATTGGAATGACGCTATTACGAGAAGCCAACAACGAAAGGATGAAATACTCAAAGAATTTAAAAATTTAGACGTTGAAGATTAATATTGTACTTTAAATTTTGAAGTACTTTTTTATTTTGTAATTTTTTTTTTGTATTTTGCACATAATTGACAATTAGATAGGTGTCAACCTAGTTGGGATGTATTTAATTTGTAGTGATGAAAAATGTCAAATTATAATGAAGATTATATTTTTTATATATATTATAAATACATGCAAAAAAAGTAATCCCTGCCGGGAGTTGTTGTGCTCAAATACTTTGGATGAAGCAATCAATAGATGACTACAACATTCACACAATACTTGTACCATTAATATTTCCAAGAATCCTATTCAACACTCAAAACCAAACACATTGAAATTCGATATCATTTTATAAGGGATCATGTACAAAAAAGGGATATCACTTTGAATTTCGTAAATTCCTCCGATCAATTAGCTGACATTTTCACTAAACCCTTAGATGAGAAGACTTTAATGATATTCGTATTTGGTTAGGTTTAATCAAAATTGAGGAGTCATAAAATTCAAATTTAATTCAAGAAGTGTCGACCACTATTGGAATTGGTCGACACCTAAATCTCTGTTTTTCTATTGTACTCGACATAAGTGTCGACCGATATTAATACCGATCAACACGTTGGTCTGTCAACTCATTCAGTTTATGAAGAAAGTGTCGACCGCTTTTAAGACCGGTCGACCCCCGAGTTAATATATAAATTAAAATGGTTTGCTGAAACCTTAACATACGACCGCTCTTCGATTTTCTCAGAGATCTCTCTTCCCAAATCTCAAATTTTCGACTCATCTCTTTCAGATATCATCATCTTTCACCTCTGAACCACCAATGGCATCATCATCTCGAAGCAAACTCGTCTTCCGTTGAAAGAAATCTAAGAACTCTGCTCAAGAAACCGAGCAAGTTCCTTCATCAGTATGACCATCTCCTCTATTCACAAGTAAAGAATCTTTTGAGAGGTATGAACATGATTTTCAGTTCAAGACCCTTATTTTGAGTAGAAGAGTTGAATTCTCGAAGTTATATAGTTTAAATTTGATAGAGCCGCTAAGGAATATGGGTCTATATGAATTGTTTGACCTTAGTAACCTATACTTTGAGACTCCGATAAGAATGTTTTATGCGAATCTAGAACATTCTGTAAATATTATTAAAATTCGTAGCTATGTGTATGGAAAACACATAGAGATTACCTCGCATTCATTAAATGCTATTTTAGATTGTGAATTCAACAATACTGGCGAAAATTATTATGAGGCAGGAAAGGATCCCGACTTTATGGGTACAAGTAATGGCACTGATTTTTTAAGAATTATTGTTAAGAATCCAAACCGTTCCTTACCACCGGAGCTGAAAGCTAAAGATTTGAATGTACGGGCAAGACTTTTTCATCACATGATTACCTATAATCTGTTATCCCGAGATGGACATCGAGATCACGTTAGTGGGGTGGATCTCTATATCCTTTACAAAATTTACCGGAGTCAACCATTTAATGTAGGATGTATCATTCTGAACCGGATGCTTCAAGTCTTCAACAATGCATCTAAATCTCTTCCCTTTAATCTTTTTCTGATGAAGATTTTTGAGACTCATCGAGTGCAAATTTTGAGTTCAGAAATTTCTCTAAATCTAAAGAAAACGGACTGGTACTCATCATCTACTCTAGCTCGGATGGGGTTTGAAGTCAATAATGAAGGAGATTGGGTATTAAAAGGAGACCAAGCTACTACAAGTACTGCACCATCTCACATGGAAATGGATGAGAGTGGTCAAGAGCCAGCACAAACCGCTGGACCTCAATCCCATGCACCTAGAGAGAGCTTCTCTAATCTTGAGTAACGGTTCAACAACCTAGAAGCGAGTGTAACTAGCATAGGCACCGCCATTGAATCACTTACGAACTTAGTCCTCAGTCGTTTTGATCGGATGGAAGCTGAACAACGTCAAGAGTTCATCGAAATTCGTGAGCATCTTGAATATCTTCAAGATTACAGGAGTAATGAGGCTTTTCTAACCAATCCTATAGACGATTCCAGTGTTCCTCCGTCCGAGTGATATTGTTTTAAGTTCGCGAGAGTCTTAATTTTGCCTTGTTCTTAGTTTGTTGTAATCAGTAGATTTTGATACTTCTCTTTGAAATATTAACTATGATATCTTCTTTGTGTTGAATGAATTATGCACTGATAGAATGTTTTATGCTATTTGACTCTGACGTATTATTATTTTTTTTTTTTTATAATGTCAAAGGAGGAGAATTAATCTATTTAGTGCATTTATTGTGGGGCAAAATTTCTGTTTATGTTATACATATGGGAAAGGGTGAAATCTATGTATAATTTCTCGTTATAAAAAAGGGAGAGATTGTTAACTTAAAATGAGTTTAAAATTAATGTATTTTTTATAATATTTAATTATAATATGCTAAACAGCAATATGGATTAATTAACCTAAGAAAGGAATGATTGTACAAATATCTTAATTGAAAATGTCCTTGGAGAAGAGTATTTAGTCCTAATGAGTTTTATTAAGTGTGTGATAGTTAAAATTAAAAGGAAGAAAAACGATTTTGGAATTCTACAAGTGTCAACCGCCATGTGAAGGTATCGACCGATTTGGACAGAGAGAAACAAAATGTCAACCGGTCCAACAAAGTGTCAACCGCATAATTCTGAAATGAATAAAGTGTAGACTGCAAAGAACAACCGATACGGACAGAGAGAAAGCAAGTGTCGACTTGTCTATCAAGGTGTCGACCGCCGAGCTTAGAAAAGAACAAAGTGTCGACCGCACTATAAAAGAGACAATCGGTACTGCTTTCAACGGCTATTAACGAACACCAACGATAACAAAGTGTCGATTGATGCCCAAAGAGGTCGACCTCTTTTCTGGTTCTTCTTGCTCACGCTCATCCCTATCGAGAGCCAATCAATCGCTCCTAAGTGGGGTGATGGATCGGCGCTAGCCTCTGTTTAACAGAGCGAGAGCCGCCCTGCTTGGGGCGATGGATCGGCTCTCGATCTGTTTAAAACTGACAAATAGCCCTCACTCAAAGTCATACCCTCACTCAAACTCTCACTCAAACTCTCACTTCAATCCGAATTCCTGATCAATCGCCCCTTCGAAAACTAGCAAATGAAACTCAACATCGAAAGCCGTGAAAGCTTCTGTAAGTTTTTGCAGCGCCTTCCGTCAATCTCTCCACTTTCGACTTGATTTTGATTTTGATTGCTGAGATTGGTTTGGGATACAAAAACAATTGTGAGCAAAACTGTGCGCAGCACTTATTCGATAAAATGTCTGTGAGAATTCCAAGTTTTAAAACTTGTGTAACTTACAGGTTAAACAAAATGCCGCCAAAATGTTTGACAGGTTCTTCAAGCTCAAGCTCAGCTCTAGTCGGCCAAATTGATCACTCTTTCATCAACTTTGAGGCAAGGAAATATTTCATGGATTTCATTGCAAAAAATAAAGCTATTATATGCGAAATATAATTTCAACCCGATGAGTCTGACGGAGATATTTTAGTCATACTTAGACAACAAGGATGGCAGAATCTTGCTGAATTAGGTGGTGATGCGAACGTAAATGTAGTTCGGGAATTCTACGCAAATCTCAAGCCATCAAATTCAAATACCACCGTTAAAGCTCGCAACAAGATCATTTACTTTTCAGCCAAGGTCATTAGTGCCAAGATTGGTTTGGACAATTTAGATCAAGATGATTATCACACCATAATGGAAGATGGGCCAGATTATGAGATGATAATACAAGAGATGGGCTACCGAGGTTCCCAGTGAGTTTATTCAATCGTCAACCCAGCTCAACCAATACACTAGATATTAAGTTGTCTCAACTGCTATGCTCAAGGTTGGTGCAAGTTCATCAGGGAAAACTTGATGCCAACATCACAGAATTCTGAGCTCAACAAAGAGCGAGCGATACTCCTATATTGCATTCTCACTGGTCGCTCTATAAACGTCGGACGAATTATCTATAATAATATCATCGCATATCGTAAGGGTTCAACCACTGCTGGCCATATCCACCCTGTTCTCATCACGCAATTATGCGCGGTTGAGAATGTCCCTCTAAGCTCAACAGATGAGCCTTGGATCCAGCAAAAGCTTTATGTCTTCTCAAATATTTTAACAATAGCTAAGTGGCCGTACAGCGAAGCTAGAAACAATGGATTGAGATTCATTAAGCAGCATGCTAATGCTGAGATTCCTCATCAACTAACGTCGTTGCCTCGTATCTGGTGCATCACAGATGATAGTATGATGATAGGTGCACAAAGTATCGTAGCGCAGACAAAAAGAGATCGCACCGAGGTTCGCCAAAACAGCGATATGAAAACCAATCAACTATGTCACCCAATCAAGGCGCCTCTTCATCATCTACCGTGTCACCTTGCTCTTACTCAACTAACGATGTGGGACAGATGTTGAAAAATCTCACCATCACACAAAGTCAAATGTTTGCCAATCTGGCTACTCAATAAACTAGCTTTGAACACGATGTAAGACAAAGGCTGGAAAGTATTTCTAATCAGCAAATACAGTTATCACAAGAACAGAGCCGCATCGAGTAGTGGTTGATGAATATACAAAACCATTTACTAAAGCAGACAACCTTCTTTGCACGATACGTGAGAGCAATAGATGTTCATTATGACCATTTGGGTCCAACATTACCCATCTTCTCAGAGCACCTATTAAGACCATTTGACTCTTCTGCCCTTTCACGAGATCGTGAAGACAACGATCAATATGACACTTTATGAGTTATGTTATTTTTGACATACTTTTTAATTTATTTTATGCATGGAAGACAATGTGAGTTTGAGAGTGATTTTAACTTAGCTTATTACTTCGCTCTATTTTGTACTATATTTTGGTTATGTAATCTGAATTTTTGCTGAAAATTATTTAAATTTTGAATAAATTCATATTTTAGGTCTTAGAAAAATTCTTTAGTTTGTATTAGTGAAACCTAATAAAATATATAATATATTTATATAAAATAACTTTATTTATATAAGGTCAGCCCGTTAAGCTCGGCTTGTTAGACTCGTTGAGTCGGCTCGGCTTGGCTCGTTATGCTCATGGCTCTCGAGGCGGCTCGGATTAAAAATTTTTTAGGATCGGCTCGTTAGGCTCGATGAACCGAGACTTTCCAGACTCGGCTCGGCTCGTTTGACTCGTTTAACATCTCTACTCGAAATCATAGTCTTTCACAAACTCCAATCACCGCCGTTGTCTCATATTTAGCTCATTCTAAGTAAAAATATATTTCAAACTTTTATGATCTAAAAATATCTCACATGGTTGCCCATATAAGTAATGTCTACATATTTTTAGCGCGAATACAACCGCTGCCAACTCCAAATCGTGGGGAGGATAATTCTGCTCATAAGTCTTCAATTGCTTTATAGCAGAGGCAATAACTTTTCCATTATGCATCAGCACGTATCCCAACCCAATCCTGGAAGCATCACAATAAATACTAAATTTTTCACCTTCAACCGGAAGTGTCAATAGTGGAGCAGTAGTCAACTTCTGCTTCAATGTCTAAAAACTGTGCTCGTAATCTTCAGACTACAAATACTTTACATTCTTTCTCGTCAATTGGGTCAGAGGTGTTGCTATCTTCGAAAATCTTTCAATAAATTTTCTGTAATAACCTGGTAAATCCAGAAAACTTCGTATTTTGCTTACATTATTTAGTTGTGGCCATTCTTTAACTGTTTGAATCTTTGCTGAATCAACAGATATTCCATCACCAGAAACAACGTGACCGAGAAAATGAATTCTATCAAATTACAACTCACACTTAGAAAATTTTGCATAGAGCTAGTGCTGCTTCAGAGTTTCCAATACCAAATGTAGGTGCTCCATATGCTCTTCCTTATTGCGGGAATAAACCAAGATATCATCGATAAACACTATGAAAAATTTATCGAGATAATCATGGAATACTTTATTCATTGGATCCATGAAAGCTGCTGGAGCATTCATCAATCCGAAAGATATTACTAAGAACTCGTAATGTCCGTATCTCATTTGAAAAGTAGTCTTCGGAATATCTTCTGACTTGACTTTCAACTGTTAATAGCCTGATTTCAGATCTATCTTCGAAAAGACCCGTGCACCGTGGAGTTGATCAAATAAATCGTCTATCCTTGGCAGAAGATACTTATTGTTGATAGTCAGCTTGTTCAACTCCCTGTAGTTAATGCACATCCGTAAAGATCTATCCTTTTTTTTTTACAAAAAGGATTGGTACGTCCCATGGTGAAAAGTTAGGGTGTAGGAATCCTTTTTAACTTTTTCAATTGCTTCTTTAATTATTTCAGCTCCGTCGGTGCCAATCTATACAGATTGTTTGATACTGAGTCAGCTCCTGGATATACATCAATAACAAACTCTATATCTCGATGTGGAGGTAAGCAAGGTAAATCATGCAGAAAAGCTTCTAAAAAATCTCGAGCAACTAGAATATCTTGAGACTTTGTTTCTATTTGAATTTGAGTATCTATAATGATTACAAGAAAACCCAAACACTCCCCGTTCAAATAGTGTCAGGCACTGAGAAATGACATAACAGATAGCTTCCTGGTATTCTTCATAGCCTACAAAGAGTGCTTCTCACCATTGGGGGTTGAAAACTCACTATTCATGATCTGCAGTCGATCGTAGCATAAGTATTTAAACAACTAATCCGTCCCCAGAATAACGTCATATCTGGTTATTCCCATAATAATAAGATCAACAGGTAAATTCTTGCTTACCACTAATACTATACTATCACGCACTACCTGATTAGAGTGTATACGTCTACCAGAAGGTATCATTACCTCATATATGTGATTAGTCGCTATAGGCCATAAATCTAATTTGACTGCAAATATAGTTGCTATAAAATAATGCGTCGCACTATAATCAATCAAAGTGTAAGCAGGTACGGTATTAATCAGTATAGTACCTGATATAACAACTGGTAGATCCTAATCTCCTAACTCAATCATAGCAAATATCCTGTGTAATAAACCGGAAGATTTCAGATCTTAGATCTAATTTTTGAAATTTTTAATTAAATCTCGGTTGGAATGTCGAGAAATATTTTAACGGGTAAATTAATTTGTAAAACTCAGAATCTAAATTTAGTGACGGTTTTTGAAATTTTTAAAGTCGGGAGGATACGAATTTAACGAAGTTACAGACGGTTATATACGTGAGGGCGTTTTATTAATTTGTTTTGTTAATTTAAAATAAAATAAACAATTGAATGGCTTCGGAGAGAAGCCATTTAGCTATTGTACGTGAGGGAGCTCGAGAGAGCGAGAGCTATTGGGCACCGACGGCCAGCATGGAAAAGCGCGCGTCGGTGTGCAAAACCGTTCCGACGAAACAAAGGCTCGGGCGTGGTTTGATTTAACTGAGCTCAAAACCGAAGGTGAGTACTGTTTCAATTTTCTTGTTTTGGCCGAGCTTAGCGCGCAACTTCCTTCCGTTTTCTGTGGACTTGGCTGAAATATTTGAGTGAATTAGGAGTGTGAATGTGTGTGTTTAGTGGATAGGCAGTAAATGTCCGGTGGGAGGGAGAAAAACCGAGGGGGAGGTTGAACAAAAATTTTGGGTTGGTGTTCGAATTTTCGATTTCTGGTTAGATTATGCTTGAATGAGTGAAATGTGACCGATTCTGTTTTAGTATGTTAAATTAGGTTGCTAGTGGAGTTTTTGACCGCTGCAATTGTTCGATTCTGATATCCGACGCAAAAGTTAAGTCCGTCGGAAGTTTGTCAAATTTTAGACCGAGTCAAATTATTTATCGTTTTTAGTGGAATTGTGACGCGTGATATTAGCGTTGCTGATTTTAGCGCGTAAGACGAGTTTTGAGTGATTTTTGTTGAAAAATAAAAAATGTGAAATTTTTTAGTGAATGGCAGATTCGGTTTTGGTATTTTTTCACCTAGCTGTAGTTTATCGTTTTAAAATCCATTTTTGTATGTTAAACTAGGTTCCTAAGGGAACGTTTAGCCTCTTAAATCGCTTGATTTCGATAACGGAGGCAAAAGTTATGCGCGTCCGAAGTTTAGGCCAATTTTCGACCGAACCAAATTAATGACCCGTTTTAGTTGGAATTTCATGGATTTAGTTGAGAGATGTGATTTTTAGTATATTTAGTGAATTTTGATGCGTAGATTGATGTGTGATTGTTTGTTTATGTCTAGGCTGAATCAGATTTTTGGTAAAAACGTGCACTGGGAAAAAGCTTATGACGCCAGGTAAGTAGTGCATGTATACGTTTTGCCCAGGTGGGCCTACACCGTGGAACATTAGGACTCATGTTGTTTAACTGTGATGTGCGTGCGCATTGTTTAACATACATTATGTTTTAAAAAGGGAACGAAAATGATTTTTGAGTATATTTTGAGTAAATAGTGAGACGCGTAGCTGTGGTACCGTCGATCCTGCTAGTGTGTGGGCCGGTGCGTAACCAACCGCGGATTTTGCTCGGAAAGTGGGCTGGCTCGGTTGTCACGTGGCGTGTATGTGTCAACGGTAAGGATGATGGGCAGTGGCGCTGCGAATCCCGCTTGAGGAGTGGGCCGGTGCAACAACAGTCGCAGATTCCGCTCGACTAGTGGGCCGGCTGGGCTATAGCGAAATGTGTGTGTGTGGCAGCTGTGACCCGGTTGCTGTGGAAGCCGGGACGGGGGCGATGCGTCAGAGTGTAGTGTGGCGCGAGGTTCACCTTCACCCTGACGTGGTTGTTGTGTGGTGATGCGTCTGTGTAGCTTATGGGCCTCGTTGCTGAGGAGTCCGGGACGGTGGCGACGTGTTAGGGTGATGCTAGGTTCATTCTCACCCTGGTGTTACTGCACTACGGGTCACAGACGTGACAACCTGAGTGTCAGTGTAGAGACTGCATGTGATAGGATTGCATTGTTGGTTTTTACTTTCATATTGCATTACTTACTGACCATTAGACTTATTATGTGTGTTCTATGGTGTAGGTGCAGATATTGTTGCTAGTAGATATTGTTGCTGGTGAGCCCCGAGAGCCTAGTCCTGAGGTGTAGGACGGTTAGCGGCGTGCGACCGAGGCACGGGACGGCAAACTGTTTGGGCTGACCCGTGAAGGTGGTGAGTTTTGGGTGAGGTGTACAGAGTTGGTTTTCTTGATGTATTTTGGGGACGATTCTATTTACATGATATATAGAGTATAGGGGTGGATCTATCCTGTTGTTGGGATAGTTTTGATGGCACGTTTATACATTATATGATTGAGCATTGTGTTGCTCTGTACTGTAGATTTTCTCATCGATAGTTGTTAGATTTATTTTCTTCAATTTCTGTTTTTCCTTTGGGGCTTTTTTGGATAAAATTGGATGGATACTCTTGAAAATTTTCTGGTGAACTATGTGCAGGGTTAGAGTTTTTGAGATAGCCAGTTTTTAAGTGTTATTCTGCAGAAAATTTGGGAGAAAGGTCGGGGAGTCGAGGGAGTACAGAATAGGTTGGGGTGTGTACGGTGAGGCGCGAAGGGAGTAGCGGTGTGCGCAGGAGCGTGGCGTGACCAGAGGCGCACGTGGCATGCGGGCCTAGGAGTGCGCGAGGGTCGTGCGGCGTCAAGTGAGGGCGTGCGTGCAGACGAGCTGTGCAGAGGCAAGGTGTGTGGGGCGCGCGGCGCCGAAAGGGCGCACGAGGCGCCGAAGTGGAGACATGGGCGCGAGCGCGTGAGGCTCGCAGGCTGAGTGAGCGCCCGCGTGGGGCGCGAGGCGCTAGGTTGAGTGTGCGGCACTGAGTCGGGTAGCGTGAGGCACCTGTTGGATTCCTTCCTAGAATTTCAAGTCTTGTCGTCTTATTTTTATAACTCTTTTAAATTGTCATTTTTGCTGCGTATTTTATATTGAGGATTTCGTGTTCCCTTTTCGGGGCGCAAGTCGTTTTCGAATCGAGTCAAAATTTTTTTTTAATTACAAATGTTCTTTTGAATATGATTTGAAAATGAAAGTGGTATTAATCTAAGTGAGTTCACGTCGAGTCTCTGTATGTCATATTGTGTAGACATAGTGAGCGCACCGGGAACGTGTTGGTTCTCGAGATGTTACATTCTGGGTGTCACTCGTGCTGACCCTTTTTCGGGGTTGGACAATCCTTGGTTACATGGTCGGTCTCGTTGCAATTGAAATATCGTCTTACTTTAGGCTTTGGGCAGCCCCGTGAAATATGTCCAACTTCATTGCAGTTGAAAAATTTGCCTGAATTCATTTTGCATTTGCCCAGGTGATACTTCGTACATTTTGAGCATTGGGGATATTGCACAGCTCCTTGGGGGCGTTTGCCACTTTTTCGGTTGCTCTGATTATCAACCGGTCTTTTTGTGCCTCTAGGTGGTTGCTGCCCTCCTCTGCTCTGTTGAGGCGTAATTTCTTTGAAAGATTTTCTAGAAGCTTCCCTTTGTTTGATGCATTTGAACTCTGCTTCTTCCACTTCTAATGTTTTGGCTACGACTTTGGTATAAACTATTTTCACATTTTTATAAATTTCTAATTTCAGCCCTTGAACAAACTGGAGGACTTTGTCGTCATTTCTGTTTATCAGATGACTGGCGAAACGAGACAAGTACTCAAACTTTCAGACATACTCTGCTACTGATCCAGTTTGCTTGAGCTGTAGGAACTCCATTGTCTTTGTTGCCTGAACAGTATTATTAAAGTATTTGTCATAAAAAGTTTTATTAAATTCATTCTAAGTCAGAGTTTGTGTCGGTAGTGACCTTTATAGTGTCCCACCAGTATCGGGTATCATGTGACTTGTGAAAGACCGCATAAGTAACTTTTTCTGTCTTCTCCACCTTAGTATATTTAAACATACCTTCAATCGTCCGAATCCACTCTTCAGCAGAAGTTGGATCCAATGATTGTCCTTCAAATGTCGGTGGTCTCAATCTCCGAAACCTCTCACCACCATGATCGTTTGTAGAACTGGAACTAGAATTCCCTTGATCACCTTTGTTCATAACTCCTGCCAATAGCTGAGATTGTAGATCGACCAGAGTTATTAGCCGATCAATAAGGTTGTCTCTGTTGTCCACTCCTCGTTTTGGTTCCCTCAGCATGATTAATCCTAAACAAGTTATAAGCACATATAAATTTGTAAGAAAAGTACTTAATATAAACACTTACAGTTGATGAAGCAATTCCAGGCGGCGATCAGCATTGTTAGGTAATCTACTGAACAATTTAACTTGGGGGCTCTGATACCAACTTTGTAGTGCCCCGAGTTATCTGAACTCAGTTCGGTATTCTGACCATTAATTCTGCATCGACCCGAGTTATCTGAACCTAGATCGGTACTTGATTGCGTAAATTATACTTATAAATTCATGTAAAATTTTAAAATTTTATTCATCGACTCAAAACAACATTATTTAAAACATTTAAACACTCACAGCGAAAAACTAACTACGCGTGGAAATCCTGTTGTTAAAACCAAAACAACTTTCTTTAAGAACTTTTGGGCAGCATAACACTTGAATCTTTTAAAACCAAAACCTCATGCACTTTCAAATCAATCAAAAACTACTATCAAAATAAATACCCATACAATTTCAAAAGCAGTATATACATTAAAATGAATACCAAAATGTTTGAAAATCAAGATATACACCAAATGTCTTAAAAAATGGTTAAATCGCCCTAACAAATGGTCTGATCGTCACCTGAGCATATTTATCCAACTGTCTCCTAATCATGAATGTGCTCTGAGAACTCACCAACTATCACCTCGTCATCTACATCACAGAACTCATCTATTAGCCTAATACTAAGTAAATAGTGCATAATGAAATGAAAACACTGTAAATAACTTTTATCTTAACATATGCAATTTCTATAGTTTCGTTTGTTTTTTTTTTCTGCTTTTGTTTCCGTTTCATTCTTACACGTTCATTAACTTACTGTTCTTTACTTCTTTACGCTCTAGATCAAAGAGGCACACCTCGCGATCCACCTCTTGGGACAGTCATACCTCGACCTAGAAAGAGTGGCACAACTCGTGGTCCACTTCTCGGGACAGTCAAACTCACGTAAAGAGGGAAAAAAGGAAGCACACCTCGCGGTCCACCTCTAGGGATGGCCATACCTTAACCTCCTTTTTCGTTAAATTTCTTACGTAACTTATCGTTTTAATTCATACTATGATAATTTGTAAAAATATACAAATTTATTTTCGTTTCGTACTCATATCTTTAAAATAATAATGCATAACATACTAAAGCATACAATAAGCATGCACACAAACCTATCGATCTGTGATGTAGGCCCGAAGGCAATACATTACTTTATATCCTTGGTCAGTTATCACAATGTTTTCACTTAAACCTTGGAACTTAGAAACCTAATAATATAACAACTTCAATTAATTCAACATTCTCAACAACTATAACCAATCAACAACTAATCCCTTAAATTGAGTTACCCAAAAATTCAATTTCGAATTGCATATTCACTAACTTCAATCGTGACCAAATCCTACTCTAATAATCGTTCCAAGTAATTCAATCCAAATCCAAGCATTACCAAAGGAGAGCTATATATATATATATATATATGTATGTATGTATGTATGTATGTATGTATGTATGTACATGAGCATTAAATGATACTAATCCAATTAAACCAAACATCAACAACCAAACAAAAATCAATAATCTTTGAAATTCTTGAATTTCACTATGATTTTTGTCCAACTTCAAAAATTCATAACAAATCAAATACTTGTCTAAATTCAATGATTCCAAGTGCTATGTAACCCTAACAATGTCTACTTTAACATGGTAAAATCAATTTGTAAAAAAATCGAACTCAATAAATAGAAAAAAAACAAAAACAAAAACTGACCGGAAATCTCTTTACAGCTTTTTATTCAACTTGGAAAATTCATATCAAATCGTATATTTGTCCGAATTTGATGATTCAAAATGCTATGGAATCCTTACGATGTCTACTTTCTAATATTGAAATTCATTTAGTGAACCAACGACAACAACAGAACATAAATTCAACAACCCCGAAAGCCTGCAGATGTTTTCCCTATATTTTTAGTTTTCAACCAAACCTTAACAAACTTCAAATCTCTGCCAATAAACTCAAATGCTTAACTCCTTGTTTTAACATCAAATAAAAGAGAAAATTTTAAAAATAAACCATCATTTTCGGACTTCCACTTAGGGTTTCTTCAAACTTTCTAAAATCTCCACTAACTCCACTTTTAACACTTACAACAACTAAAGAATTAACTATCTCTTAAAACCCGACTAAAATTAACCTTTAATCTTGAGAAATGAAGAAGAAATTGTAGGAGGGAAGGCTCCAGTCGGAGGAAAATGGCGTGTGATGAGAGGAAGAAGAAGAAGATATTATTTGTTTTAAGATTTCTAATTAACTTATCTTATAAAATAAGCACAATCCATTAGGTGAGTTGTCATACAAATATGTAGAGATGTTAAACGAGCCGAACGAGCCGAGTCGAGCCTAGAAAGCCTTCGCTCATCGAGTATGCCGAGCCTAACGCGTTTGCCGAGGCTAAAGAGCCGAGCCTAACGAGCTGACCCTAAAAAATTTCTAACCCGAGTCAGCTCGAAAGCCACGAGCCTAACTAGTCGAGCCCAACCGGCTCAACGAGCCTAACGAGCCGGACCTAACGAGCTGAATTTATATAAATAAAATTATTTTATATAAATATATTATATATTTCATTAGTTACACTAATACAAACTAAAAATTTTTTCTACAAATATAGATAAGACAAAATACTCTCAAACTCATATTGTATTCTATGCATAAAATAAATTAAAAATTAGGTGAAAATAACATACTCATGAAGTGCTAGACTATTCGTTGTCTTCACCATCTCATGGAGGGGCAGGAGGGTCATATGGCCTCAATAAGTGCTCTGGGAAAATGGGTAATGCTGGAGCCAAATTGTTATAATGAGCATCTAATGCTCTCACGTATCATGCAAAGAAAGCTGTCTGCTCTAGTGAATGGTTTTGCATATTCCTCATCTACTGTTCGATGCGGTTCTGTTCTCGTAATAACTGTGTTTGCTGATTAGAAATATTTTCTAGCCTTTGTTTTACGTCGTGTTCAAAGCTGGTTTGTTGAGCAGCGAGATTAGCAAACATTTGACTTTGTGTGATGGTGAGATTTTCCAACATCTGTCTCACATCATTAGTTGAGTAAAAGCGAGGTGGCACCACAGACGATGAAGAGGCGCCTTGATCGGGTGGCATAGTTGATTGGTTTTCGTATCGCTGTTTTCGACGAGCCTCGACGCGATCTCTTTTTGTCTGCAACTACGATACTTTGTACACCTGTCATACTACCACCCTCTGTGATGCGCCAGATACGAGGCAGCAGCATTACTTAAGAAGAAATCTTAGCATTAGCATCCTGCTCAATGAATCTCAATCCATTGTTTCTGGCTTCGTCGTACGGCCACTTAGGTATTCTTGAAATATTTGAAGAGGTATAAAGCTTTTGTTGGATCCAAGGCTCATCGGTTGAGCTCATAGTAACATTCTCAGTCGCGCATAATTGCGTGATGAGGACAGGGTGGATATGGTCAGCAGTAGTTGAACCCTTACGATATACGATGATATTATTGTAGATAATTTGTTTGACGTTTATAGAGCGACCAGTGAGAATGCAATATAGGAGTACCGCTCGTTCTTTGGTGAGTTCAAAATTCTAGGACATTGGCATCAAGTTTTTCCTGATGAACTTGCACCAAGTTTGAGCGTAACAGTTGAAACCACTTAATATCAAGTGTATTGGTTGAGCTGGGTTGATGATTGAATAAACCCACTGTGAACCTCGATGTCCCATCTCTTGTATTATCATCTCATAATCTAGCCTCTATTCCATTATTGTCTGATAATCATCTTGATCTAAGTTGTACAAACCAAGTTTGGCATTAATGACCTCGGCTGAAAAGGGAATAATCTTGTTGCGAACTTTAACGGTGCTATCTGAATTTGATACCTTGAGATTTGTGTAGAATTCCCGAACTACATTTACGTTCACATCATCACCTAATACAGCAAGATTTTGTCATCATCGTTGTCTAAGCATGACTAAAACATCTTCGTCAAACTCATCGGGTTGAAATTGGATTTCGCATATGATATCTTTATTTTTTGTCATGAAATCCATAAAATATGTCCTTGCCTTAGAGTTGATGAAAGAGTGATCGATTTGGTTGACTAGAGCTGACCTTGAGCTTGAAGAAGCTTTCATATGTTTTGGCGGCATTTTTTTTAACCTATAAGTTACACAATTTGTTAGTTACTAATCACCAAAACAAAATTATCGATTTTTAAAAGTTAAATTTTCACAGACATTTTATCGAACAAGTAGTGTGCACAGTTATAAAACTTAGCTCACGATTATTTTTGAATCCCAAACCAACCTCAGCAATCAAAATGAAAATCAAAATCAAACTACATCCGACAGCTCCTCTTCAAATAATATTGAATTAAATTATGAAATAGCGGAAGAAATAGAACCTGTTAGGATGGCTAAGATTTACTGAGTTTAAATAGAAGATTCGGAGGTCGAAAGTGGATAGATTGACGAAAGGCACTCCGAAAGATTTACAGGAACTTTGACGGTTTCGGCATTGAGTTTCGTCTGGTAGTTTTCGAAGGAGCGATTGATCGGGAATTCGGATTGAAGTGAGAGTTTGAGTGAGTCGTGGTCTGTTTATGTTTTAAACAGATCGACTTCGATCGAGAGCCGATCCATCGCCCCTCCGTGGTCGATTCATCGGCTCTCGCTCGGTTTTACATGTATTTATAATTTGTATAAAAAAAATAAATATATAAAAAATATAATCTTCATTATAAATTTAACATTTTCCATCACTACAAATTAAATACATCTCAACTAGGTTGGCACCTATCTAATTGTCAATCATGTGCAAAATGTCAAAAAAAAATTACAAAATAAAAAAGTACTTCAAAATTACAATGTTAATCTTCAACGTCCAAATTTTTAAATTCTTCGAATATTTTGTCCTCTCGTTGTTGGCTTCTCGTAATGGCGTCATTCCAATCCTCCATATAAATGAGTGCCTCCATGAGATCGCATGCAAGTCGTCCTCGACGTTCATCGTACACACGTCCACCTGCACTAAAAACAGACTCTGATGCTACGATAGAGACCGGAGGTGTTAGTAGATCACGTGCCATTATAGACAGAATAGGATATGTGGTGGAAAATATTTTTCACCAATTTAAAATATCAAAATTTTCTTCACGAGAAAATTGATATCGAGTGTCAAAATAAATTTCTAGTTCATTTTGAATAGAAATAGAGTAAGCATCTGTATCTAATTGATTCCAAATATCATGAATACCAAAATGTGAACCTACTATATTTCCACTACCACTAATTGAGATAATATGTGAAGAAACATGTGAATGACTAACGGTAGAATATTTAGATTCATAAGAAGAATATAAACTAGTAATCTTATGTGTCATTTGATCCGTAGAAAATAAAAAAAGAGATTGTAAATTATTAAAAATTTTATTAACAATAAGATATACTCCTTTTAACTTATATCTAGGAGCCATTATACATGCATAACAAAAAATAGTAGGAACATCAAGCCAATATTTTTTAAATTTTGTTTTCATTTTATTAAGTATATCTCTAAATTCATCTATATGTCGATATTGTGCAAAATTACCCATTAAGTTTATAAAAATTGGAAGAACAAGATAAAAAGTTGAATAATAAATTCCTGAACATTCATTTGTTGCATCATAAAATGGTTTTAAAAAATCAAGAAATATATTAGCTACTTCGCAACTAGATTTATCAATATTAATACTTTGTGTTTTTTTAGTGATAAAAGCACAAATAATTTGCCAATATAGCATAGCATTTTCTAACATTAAATAAGTATAATTCCACCTATTATTTACATCGATTTTTAATTTTCGTGATTTAAGTTGGGCGGCTTTACAAAAATCTCTATACTTTTGTTGTCTCGAATTAAATCCAATTATATAAGAAATTGCGAACCTAATTGATTCATATATGAGGCAAAATATATGTCATAACATCCTTAACAATTAAATTTAAAATATGACAAACACATTTCATATGAAAAAGAGAATCGTGAGTATTATCTAATTGAAAATAATTTTTAAAATGAGAAATAACAGTATCGTTAGCGATAGCATTATCAAGTGTTATACTAAATATTCTATTCGAAATAGAATATTTTTGCAATATCGTAACAATATATCTATAAATTGTAATATCAGTGTGGAGATATTCACAGTTACGAAATACTAAAATTCTTTTATTTAATTGTCCAAATTCATTAATAAAATGAGAAGTTACCACTACATAACCAATAGAATTATGTGTACTACATAAATCAGACGTAATACAAATAGACATTGAAGGAGCATTTGAAAAAAATAAAATTAATTCATTCTTCATATTATTAAATATTTTAATAATATTCATTCTAGTCGTATTTCTAGTAACTTGTTTAAAATTAAGAGTAGCATACTCTTTCATAAATTTTTTAAATTCATCACTATCAGTGAACGCTAAAGGCAATTCACATTGTACTACAAGTTTTGTTATTCCTTGTCTCATTTTTTTTTGTAAATACAAAAAAGTACCACTACCACTATCATTTAATAATCTTTGTGTAGGGTCTCTAACTTGCTCGTTTAAGTGACATTTTTTATAATGCCAATTTAGTGAAGTAGTTGAACTACCAGAAACATATCCATAATTTTTAATACAATATTTACATTAAGCTCTATATTCTACTTTTTCATCAATTTTAATATCTTTTGTTACAAAATGTTTCCATACTTCAGAGGTTTTGTTTCTTTTTTTTGAGGTAATGAAGTGGATGTTGATGCTTGTGCAGATGATTGTTCTATTGAAAATGAAGGATTTAATTCCCTAATTTCTTCAATATCATTATCAATATTATAATTGCGTGCAACCATAACTAAAAATAAATTTTAAATAACAAAATGATACTATAAACCAATTTCCAATGAAAGCTGGTAGGGTTGTGAATTGATGAACTCACTTGTACGAAACCTAAAAAAAAATTAATATAACAAAATTAAGTTAGTATAACTATAAAAATAATTAAAAATTAGGTAAATATACGTAAAGAAATAAACTAAATTCTACCTTCTTTGAACCAACAAAGAATTGAGTGTAACAAATGGATTTACAGCAAATTGAGTACAAATTGATCGAGAGAAAAGAAAAAAATTGATAAAGATTGTTGTGAAAGAAGACAAAGAGAGGATGAAGAATTTATAGAGAAAATTTAGAAGAGAGAGCAGCTCCCTGCTCCAACGGCTCTCTGAGTTATGAGAGCAACGGTATTGTTACCGTTTAGGTTTTACAGATCAGACCGTTAGAAAGCCGATCTTCTTAGCAACAGTACTATCATCATACCTGAGCTGATGACCGTTAGAAATCTGACTGTTGGAAATGTGAGACCATTGATTGCTCGGAGTGCATTTGGTGGGGCGATCAATCACTCTAACACTGAGCGCAGTCAAAGCTAGTAGGGGCCAGGCGATGGATCGCTCCTACTGCCAAATGTGATAGGGGCGATTGATCGCCTCTAGTGGGGGCAATCAATCGCCCCTACCACTGCCCCTCAGATCTGTCATGTTGACAGAGCTAAAGCGAGTAGGAGCGATCGATCGCCCCTACTCGAGTACTAGCTAGTGGCTTCTGCTGCCATGTGATAGGGGCGATTGATCGCCTCTAGTGGGGGCGATCAATCGCCCCTATCACAGCCATCAGCCCATCGCCGATCGATCGCCCTTCCTTTATGCAATTTTGTTAATGGCAGAGACATGGTCAATTGATCGCTCGGAGTGCATTTGGTGGGGCAATCAATCACCCTGCTCAGTCAAAGCTAGTAGGGGCCTGGCGATGGATCGCTCCTACTGCCAAATGTGATAGGGGCGGTTGATCGCCTCTAGTGGGGGCGATCAATCAGCCCTACCACTGCCCCTCAGCTCTGTCATGTTGACAGAGCTAAAGCGAGAAGGGGCTATCCATCACCCCTACCCGAGTACTAGGTAGTGGCTTCTGCTGCCATATGATAGGGGCGATCAATCGCCCCTATCATAGCCATCGGCCCATCGCCGATCGATCGCCCTCCCTTTATACAATTTTGTTGATGGCAGAGGTGATGTGGGCAAGGGTGGCATTGAAGAAGAATTGGGCCGAGAAGAATACTTAATGGAATTGAAAAATACCAAATGGACCTATCACTAGAGCTCGGGCCAAGAAGCTTCAAGAAGAAGTCCAAAACAACTTATTTCAAAGATCTAACCCACTAGAAGAAATGGGCTTTAAAGTTAATAATGTGTTACAGATACAAATGGAGTTTGATTAAGTCCAAAGGAACACAAATTCAGTAAAGAAGACTCTAGAAAATGCAATTTCGAAGTGACATCCACTTGACATTCAATATTGGCATAGAGAAGGTCAAATGGTGTTTTGATGGTTTACAAAGAAGGCTGAACCTAGATCATATTCACAACAAAGTTCTTTCTCATGTTTTCAAGGCTATTTAATGTCTATTCTAGACTATTCTTGTAAGCTTATAAATACTTGGGAGTTTTTCATTGTAAGGGACACAAAAATGAGAATTATCTTGTGAGAAATTCTTCCAAACTGTTCTTCTGTAGAACTTGCGGAAATTTCAAGTGCAACCACTTGATTTCCAACCCTTATAATATTGGTTTCTTGCTCTTCAATAGCAACGGGGTCAATATTCCTTTCTTGATACTATTGGTTTCTGGTTGTTGTATAACCACGGGGTCAACAGTCACTAAACTATGAAACTGTAATTGGGCGATCCTGAAATTGATTCCATTTATTGACGTTGGGTCTCACAACAAGTTTGTTGAGGTTTGCATCAGAGCCTAGACATCCAATGGAGGTTATGTTTATCCTCTAGTGCTTCTATTCTTTTATTTCAATTTCCTCTTTGTCGTCGATCCATAATATTATATCCTTGTTCTTGCTCCCATGGATAGTTTATCAAAAAAAAAAAAGTGAAAAAAAAACAAAAAAAAAAGTTTCTTTATTCTGCTATCATAAAAAAAAGAACAAAAAAAAAAGTGAAAAAAAAGGAACAAAAAAAAAGTTTCTTTATTCTGCTATCAAAAAAAAAAAAAAGAACAAAAAAAAAAAAAAAAAACTCTGTTGTATCAATTTTATTGTAACTTTGTTTCTTCCATTCATTCCTTTATTTTGCACCCCATTGCTTTCGTCTTCACTGCGATATCTACATTTTAAGTGTGCTGGTTTTCATTTGTTTTGCTTTGATATTTACCTTGCTTAGTTTTCTCGAAAATTTTGAGAAGAAAAGTGAGTGGTATTGTAACACCCCGAGAACCCACACGTCCCCGGTGCGCTACAGTGCATCTACACACTACACACACACACTAACACTTGACACAACTAACTCAATTCAATACCCCTTTCGTTTTCAAATCATTTTCAAAAGCACATTTGTGAGTATGAAAATTTTTCGACTCGATTAAAAAAAAAAAACTCGCGTCCCGAAGAGGAAACACGAAGTCCTCAACATAAAACTACGCAGCGGAAAAGAAAACCATTTAAAACAATTTGAGATAAAACGGTAAGACTTGAAATCCTAGGAAAGAACCCCACGCTCCCCACGAACTACCCAGTCCGGTCCCAAGCACTCACGTCCCCACTCCGACACCCCGCGTACACCACCGCGGTGCTACAGGTGCCAACCCAACGTCACTGTATCTCGCGCACGCTCACAGCGCCGCGTGCCCCACGCACCCTGCCTCTGTACAGCACGTCCGCGCGCACGCCCTCACCCGGCGCCGCATGACCCGTGTGCACCCACAGGGCCGCGTGCCCCGCGCACCTGCGATCACGCCGCACATCCACACTCATATGAACTCCTCTAGCATTAATCATACACATACCTTGACCTATTTCGTATCCTCTCGAACCTCAACCCCTCTCCCGAAATTTCGGCAGAGTACCGCCTAAAAATTGGCTACCCCAAAATTTAACCCTGCACACAATTCACCAAAATCCAACAATATTTACCTATCCATCATCCAGAGAAATCATCCCAACCCAAATCAGAGTAAGAAGGCGACGAAAATCCGTCAAATACAAATGAAGAAAGTCTCCAGTATAGAGAAATAACATACTCTAACATGGAAAATATCCGCGTACGTTACCAAAATCACACGCACTCCATATACACCTATACACGGACGCATATACAACAATCAATCCCATCCTCCGTACATAACCACCGCAAAAGAAAGAAAACCCACAAACCGACCAGGCCACAACCTACCATATCCACGGGTCGGGTCGCCCTAACAAAAGTCCGCCATCCGGTGCCGCAGTCGCACGCCGCCAACCATCCTACGCCTCAGGACTAGGCACTCGAGGCTCACCAGCGGTATCGTCAGCACCTACACCACAGAACACACAACATAAGCCTAACGCTCAGTAAGTAATGCGATATGAAAGTAAAAGCCGACAATGCAATCCTATCACATGCAGTCTCTACACTCACACTCATGTTGTCACATCTGTGACGCGTAGTGCAGCCGCACCAGGGTAAGGAGGAACCTCACGCCACCCTACACCCTAACACGTCGCCACCGTCCCGGACTCCCCAGCAACGAGGCCCACAAGCTACACCCACGCATCACCATACGGCAACCACATCAGGGTAAGGGTGTACCTCGCGCCACTCTACACCCTGACACGTCGCCCCCGTCCCAGCCTCCCCAGCACGGGGCCACAGTTGCCACACGCACACGTTTCGCGACAGCCCAGCCGGCCCACCCCTCGAGTAGGATCCGCGACTGGTGTTGCACGGGCCCACACACTAGTAGGATCCGCGGTACCACTGCCCATATCCTCACCGTCAACACTTTCACGCCGCATGACGGCCCAGCCGGCCCACCCCTCGAGTAGGATCCGCGACTGGTGAAGCACTGGCCCGCACACTAGCGGCATCCGCGGTACCACCGCCACACGTCTCACCTCATACATCAAAGCATGCTAAAAATCATTTTCGTTCTCGTTTTTAAAAAATATGATGCATGTCACACAATACGCACACACACCGCAATCAATCACATAAACACTAAAGTTCTACAGTGTAGGCCCACTTGGGCAAAACACATGCATGCACTACTTACCTGGCGTCCTAAGCTCGCTCGATACACAGCTTCGCCAACAGGAAGCCTCAACCTAAAATACAACCAATTTCTCATCAGTATTTCTCCCAACATTTACCAATTAGCTAAAAAAATAACCTTATCTAACTACACTCATTAAATTCCAACTAAAACGGTCCATTGGTTTGGTTTGGCCGAATACCAGCTCAACGTTCGGATGCGCATAACTTTTGCGTCCGTCAACGGAATCAAACGATTCAAGTGGCTAAACGTTCCCTTAGGAACCTAGTTTAACATCCCAAGACGGATTTTAAATCGGTAGGCCGCGGATAGGCGAAAAATGCCAATAACCGAATCTGCCATTTTTATTAAAATTTCACATTTTCACTTCCCTTCAACCAAAACTCACTCTCAACTAGTTATATGCATCAAAATGGCTATGCTACTCTCACACGTCGAATTTCCACGAAAAACGGTCACTAATTTGACTTAAATAAAAATCCCGCATAAACTTCCGACGCGCATAACTTTTGCGTCGAATATCGGAATCGAACGATTCCAGTGGCCACACGCTCTTCTAACAACCTACTTTAACCCACAAAGACAGAATTTGGAATGATCAACTTAAGCCTAGCCAAAACAGCCAAAAACAGAAGCTATTTTTATACGAAAAATAGCCGAAATCTCAACTTCGGGCAAATCCCGCAAGTTCTCTGCACCGAACACTCACATTTCGCCTATTAAGCACAATCTAACCTGAAAATCAGAAATTCAAACACAAAGTCTGAATTTTGGCTCAACCTTCACCCTCGGCCTCCCTCCCTCTCACCGGTCTCCTGCTGTCCACTTGCTAATCTACACACTCACCCTCTCAATCCCCTCACATTTGCAGCCAAATTTAAATAGAGAAAAAAAAAACGAAGAGGAGCTGAACCTCAGTCTCGGTTCATACGGACAGGACAGCAGAGGGAGAGGACTTACCAAATGGTGGCGTCCAGCACTCGGGTGGGAGAAGGACTCCAGCAACAAGTCTGGTCGTTGGCGGCAGAATTGGCCGGAAACCAGCCCCTCGGGGTCGTCGGCCGAACACTCGGCTTTCACTTCGGGAACTCGAGTTGCTGGAACCGAACGGCTCCTGTTCGTCGGAATAGCAGCCCTTGCTCGCAACTCACACCTCACACTCGCGCTCGTCGGCCGTCGCAGCTCCGACTCCAACACACGATCGCCCTGCTCCCGGTCGTCTTCTCTCTCGGGTGCACAGAGGAAACAACCGAATGGCTTCCTCGCGAAGCCATTCGGGTGTTTCACAAATTTTTTTTTTTTTTTTTTAAATAAATACAAATTACCAAATTGCCCCCACGTACTTCAATCGTCCGAAATTTCGTAACTTCCCGACCTCCCGGATTTAAATTCCGAAAACCAATCGCAAAAGTAGGCCTCGAGCCTTATAATTTAAATCTTTCCCGTTGAAATATTTCTCAAAACTCCGACCGGGATTTAACTAAAAATTTCAAAAATAAAAATATAAAATTCGAAATTCCCAGGTTATTACAGGTATAAAAGGCAAGAGTTGGTGAGCTTATTAGAGGGTAAAATCCGAAATCCATGTGAGTAAACACGAGTGCTCGAGAACCATATTTGAATGTATACACGTGAGGGAGAGGTGAGGTTCATTTTTTTTTACACTTTTACACAGATTATACAGCATGTCTGAAAAGAAAGGTGAAGCAACGCCAATGGATAGCAATTTGGTTATCCAAGCCATGCAACAACAATTCCAAAGGATGAGCGTCCGATTTGAAGAGATTCGAGATCGATTGGATCGTAGTGATGACCGAATTAATCAAATTCAACAAGGCACCATGCCCCAAGAAAGACAACCAAATAGACGACCCTTCTTTACCGCAACTAATTCTATGGGCGATTATGTTGAGGAGTATGAGGATTTGGACGAGGTAGCCTCCATAAGAAGAGAAAGAAATCATAGGCCAAGACAACGACGTCCATACCGAGAAAGGAATTTTGCCGACAACAACACAGGTGCGATCAAACTCTCTATCCCATCATTTCAAGGTAAAAATGACCCAGACATTTACATTGAATGGGAACGAAAGGTTGAACTTGTTTTTGATTGTCATAACTATTCGGAGGAAAAAAAAGTTAAACTTGCAACTGTTTCTTTCACTGATTACGCAATTGCTTGGTGGGATCAAGTGCTTCTAACCAAATGAAGAAATAGAGAAATTCTCATCGACAATTGGGAAGACATGAAATCTGTCATGAGACGAAGGTTTGTTCCTTCACATTATTATAGAGATTTACACTTAAAATTGCAAGGCCTTAAACAGGGTTCAAAATCTGTTAAGGAGTACCATAAGAAGATGGAAATATCCATGATTTGTGCCAATGTTGAGGAAGATCGAGAAGCAACCATGGCTCGATTCATTTGTGGCTTCAATCGTGAAATTGCAAATATTGTAGAATTGCACCACTACGTAGAACTTGAAGAGGTTGTCCACATGGCCATGAAGGTTGAAAGGCAGTTCAGAAGAGGAGGAAGATCAACCTCCAAGCATAAAACTTTTACTTATTTGAGTGGGAAGTCAAAATGGAACTCTACTCCAAGGCAAGAAGAGCAAACGACTTCCAAGCCAAAAGATGAAAAAGTGATGGCCAAGCAGGTTGAAAAAGGTACTAGTTATACCCCAGCCCAGAGAAATCGAGATATAAAGTGTTTTAAATGTCATGGAATTGGTCATATTTCTTCACAATGCCCAAATAAAAGAACTATGATCTTGTTAAATAATGGGGATATTGTTTCTGAAGAAGAAAGTGACAATGAAGTTATGCCACCACTTGAAGAAGCTAGTGAAACCGAACATGCAGTTGTTGGCCAAGCCTTAATAGTTCTTCGAACCCTCCATGTTCAAACTATAGAAGATGATGACCGTCAACAACATGAAAACATTTTCTATACGCGCTGCCATGTTAAAGAAAAGGTTTGTGACTTAATCATAGATGGGGCAAGTTGTGTGAATGTTGCAAGTAAGATGATGATTGACAGACTTGGATTAAAGACTCTAAAACACCATCGACCATATCGTCTCCAATAGCTCAATGAAAGTGGAGAAATGTGGGTAACGAAATAGGTTATTGTTTCATTTTCAATTGGCAAATATTCAGATGAAGTTCTTTGTGATGTTGTTCCTATGCAAACAAGTCACATATTGCTTGGAAGACCATGGCAATTTGACAGACGCACCACCCATGATGGATACAAGAATCGGTATAGCTTTACCAAGGATGGGCGAAGTATTACTCTAGCTCCGCTACCACCCCATCAAGTTTTCGAAGAGCAATGCCAATTAAAAAAATCTGTCACGGCTGAACATGAGAGTTCAAAAGAAAGTGAGAGAGAAGAGAGAAAATGTGAAAAGAAGAGGGAAACAAGTCAGGTACCACTTGAAAAAGAAAAAAGAGAGTGAATTTCCTTGCAAAAGAGAGAGAGAGATTAAGAGTGCCTTTAAACAAAAAAAAAACAATGATGTTGATCTTGCACAAAGAGGCTTATTTCTTAACAACTAATGCTGATGATTCTTTGCCCATTGTAGTAGTGCTCTCTTGCAGGAATTTAAAGATGTCTTTCCTGAGGAAAGGCCACCAGGATTATTGAGCATCAAATTGATTTCATTGCAGGAGCTACCATTCCTAACCGACCCGCCTATCGAAGTAATCCAGAAGAAACAAAGGAACTTCAAAGGCAAGTTGAAGAGCTGCTAGCCAAAGGACATGTTCGAGAAAGCATGAGTCCATGTGCGGTTCCTGTCTTGTTGGTCCCCAAGAAAGATGGAACTTGGAGAATATGCGTCGATTGCCGAGCAATTAATAAAATCACGGTAAAGTATCGACATCTCATACCTCGATTAGATGACATGTTAGATGAATTGAATGGTTCTATTATCTTTTCAAAGATTGATTTAAAAAGTGGATATCATCAAATTTGTATGCAAGAAGGTGATGAATGGAAACTGCTTTCAAAACAAAACATGGCTTGTATGAGTGGCTAGTAATGCCTTTCGGGTTGACTAATGCACTAAGTACCTTTATGGGTTCGATGAATCATGTTTTGTGTGCTTACATTGGAAAATTTGTTATTATTTATTTTGATGATATTGTAGTTTACAGCAAACACTTGAATGAACATATTGAACACCTAAGATGTGTGCTTAATATTTTGAAACATGAAAAGTTGTTTGCTAACTTTAAAAAGTGCAGCTTTTGCAAAGACAAGGTTGAGTTTCTTGGTTTTGTTGTAAGTTCCAAAGGTGTAGAAGTAGATGAAGAGAAAGTTAAGGCTATCAAAAATTGGCCTACACTCACTAACATCACTGAAGTTAGAAGTTTCCATGGTCTGGCTGGATTCTATCGAAGGTTTGTTCCAAACTTTAGTATCATTGCTGCTCCATTGACGGACATTATCAAGAAAAGTGTTGGGTTCAAATGGGGTGATTCACAAGAGAAGGTTTTCAACACTTTAAAAGAAAAGTTAAGTACTGCTCCTTTATTGCTCTTACCAGATTTTTTCAAAACTTTTGAAATCGAATGCGATGCTTCTGGTATTGGTTTAGGTGTCGTACTCATGCAAGACAAGAGACCCATTGCCTATTTCAATGAGAAACTTAATGGAGCTGCTTTGAATTGCTCCACCTATGACAAAGAACTTTATGCATTGGTGAGAGCTCTAGAAACTTGGCAACATTACTTGTAGTCTAAGGAATTTGTCATTCATACCGACCATGAATCATTGAAGCACTTAAAAGGTCAAGATAAGTTGAATTGAAGACATGCTCGCTGGATTGAATTTATTGAAATGTTTCCGTATACAATTCAATACAAACAAGGTATAGACAATATTGTAGCTGATGCTTTATCTCGAAGGTATGTTCTTCTTTCTACCCTTTCCACTAAATTTTTAGGTTTTGAGCACATCAAAGAATTATATCGAAAAGATCCCGATTTTTCAACTTGGTTTGAAGCCACAGAAACAAAATTTTTTGAAAAATTTTACCAACAAGAAGGATATTTGTTGCGGGAAAATAGACTTTACATTCCAAAATGTTCTTTGCGTGAATTGCTTGTTAGAGAATCACATGGATGGGGTCTTATGGGGCATTTTGGTATTCTTAAGACCTTAGAAATTTTGAAAGAATATTTCTTTTGACTACATATGAAGAAGGATGTAGAGAGAATTTGTAATAGATGTATAACTTGTAGAAATGCCAAATCTAAAGTAAAACCTCATGGATTGTACCAGGCTTTACCTGTTTCTTGTCATCCTTGGATTGATGTTTCTATGGATTTTGTGTTAGGGTTACCAAGAACTAAAAATGGAAAAGATTCAATTTTTGTTGTGGTGGATAGATTTTCAAAGATGGCACATTTTATCCCATGTAATAAAACAGATGATGCCACTCATATAGCTCAGTTATTCTTTAAGGAAGTAGTTCGTCTTCATGGTGTTCCAAAAACAGTAGTTAGTGACAGAGATGTTAAGTTTCTTAGGCATTTTTGGCGGTTTTGTGGGGTAAATTAGAGACAACTTTACTATTTTCTACTACTTGTCACCCACAAACTGATAGACAAACCGAGGTTGTAAACAGGATCCTGGGAACTCTTTTACGAGCTGTAATAAAGAACCATTTAAAATCATGGGAAGATTGTATTCCTTTTATTGAGTTTGCTTATAATAGAACAATGCATTCTTCTACTTCTTATTCACCTTTTGAAATTGTTTATGGTTTTAATCCGTTAACTCCCTTGGATTTACTTCCATTGCCTATTAATGAGACCATTAGTCTAGATGGGAAGAAGAAGGCATAACTGGTAAAGAAACTTCATGAAGAAGCACGTCAGCATATCCTCAAACGAAATGAGCAAGCTGCTGCCCATACAAACAAAGGAAGAAAGCACGCGTCACTTTCCAACAAGGAAATTGGGTTTGGGTTCATTTTCGTAAAGAACGTTTTCCCCAACAACGAAAGTGTAAACTAAATCCTCGTGGAGATGGACCATTCTAAGTCTTGTAAAAGATTAATGATAATGCTTATATCATTGATCTACCAGACAATTATCAAGTGAGCGCTACTTTTAATGTATCTGACCTCTCTCCTTTCTATGTAGGTCTAGATTCGAGGAGGAATCCTTTTCAAAAGAGGGGGAATGATGTGGACAAGGGTGGCATTGAAGAAGAATTGGGCCGAGAAGAATACTTAATGGAATTGAAAAATACCAAATTGACCTATCACTAGAGCTCGGGCCAAGAAGCTTCAAGAAGAAGTTCAAAACAACTTATTTCAAAGACCTAACCCACTAGAAGAAATGGGCTTTAAAGTTATTAATGTGTTACAGATGCAAATGGAGTTTGATTAAGTCTAAAAGAGCACAAATTCAGTAAAGAAGACTCTAGAAAATGCAATTTCGAAGTGACATCCACTTGGCATTCAATATTGGCATAGAGAAGGCCAAATGGTGTTTTGATGGTTTCCAAAGAAAGCTAAACCTAGACCATATTCACAGCAAAGTTCTTTCTCATGTTTTCAAAGCTATTTAATGTCTATTCTAGACTATTCTTGTAAGCTTATAAATACTTGGGAGTTTTTCATTGTAAGAGACACAAAAATGAGAATTATCTTGTGAGAAATTCCTCCAACTATTCTTATGTAGAACTTGCGAAAATTTCAAGTGCAACCACTTGATTTCCAACCCTTATAATTTTGGTTTCTTGCTCTTCAATAGCAACGGGGTCAATATTCCTTTCTTGATACTATTGGTTTCTGGTTATTATATAACCACGGGGTCAACAGTCACTAAACTATGAAACTGTTATTGGGCGATCCTGAAGTTGATTCCATCTATTGACATTGGGTCTCACAACAAATTTGTTGAGGTTTGCATCAAGAGGCATGGTCGATTCATCGCCCTCATCCGCAATTGATCTGCTCTACTACCGAGCTGGCCATTTTTGGGCTTCGGTCCTCAGAGACGGCAGACAGACTGCAGGCACAGCCCCGAGCCCCGAGCCCCGAGCTCTAGTTTACGAGCTGCTCGCGAGCAAGCTCGCTGACCCGATTATCGACCAGCTCGCGAGCCCAGATGGCCGAGATAGGCTCGGTCCGTCTGTTTGGCTCGAGCCAAACTCGCTCGTTACTGTAGCGGGTCGAGTTGGCTAGATTCACAACAATAACAACCAGCCCGCCCGTTTAACAAGTCTACACATATGGGTTCGTTAAAGTAAATTGGAATTTACTTTTCTAACGTCAGCATTTCCTTCAAATTTTCTAATGCCATTTCTCTTTTTATTCAATTCACCTTTTTCATTTTCTAACGCCTGCAAATTTTCTAACGCCCGTTTTAGATTTAAATGTGTAACCCTTTGAAATATTTAAGTTCCTTCCTTTTTTCCCCAATATATAATTCTATTATTTTATTTTTCTCTTTCTCAATTTAGCATCTTTTAATATGACTAGAGGACATGATGCCTACGTAATTGTTTAGCCGATAAAATATTCGGGTGTTCCAAGTGAAATCTATAGTTTTAGGTCTCTCATTTCATCATGAATTTAGTTACATCTTATTTGAAACTAATCGAAGACTTCCTCATTGAAGTCACCCTATTTGTTATCCTCGCTAAACTTAGTTGTTCTCTACCCACTTTTTATTCACCGCTACCTTTTGGTCTAGTAAAATGAGGTGTTTGATTATCCTGGTGGCGCATATTCTAAATCTGCTTAGTCAACATATCCACAGAATTCTGTAAAGTCTTAAATTGACCTTAGTTACACACTCATTTTCGATTGGTAAATGTCCCTCTTGAGGATTGAAAGCAACACCGATCTTGTTAGTCATATAAAAAATATCCAATAAATAATAATTCCCCAATTAAAGCAGATGTAATCTCACATGAAATAACTTTTAGTTTTGATACGAATGATACGAAAATGAAAGATTGGACATGGATGTGGACAACCTCAAAAAGAGAGCAGTCAAGGTTGTGAAAAGCTCTTGAGTTTGGGAGTCTAAGATTTAGGGCAGAGGTCTAGTAAAGAAAATGGAAAATGTGTCTCGAGAGTGGGTGGCCTAGTAAGAGAGTGGAAGTTCAAAAGGGACTTTAATTGAAAAATGCACTAGAGCGGACTAATTCTAGGAGCGAGTGAGCGACCAATGCTGCTAGCCATGAAGAAACAGAGGACGACTGAAAAGTCAAAAGGATGCACTTGCACTCGACGAATTTATGCCAAAAGCAAGAATTGAAGAAATAAAGCAACGAAAAAAATTATGAAAAGATGCAGTAGTAGTGAGAGTTACACTAGAAATAAAAAGATAATGACGAAAACACGTTCAAATCTCAATAGAATGGAAAACCAAAATGGAAGTAAAAATATCAAAATTTACTTTGGATATGGACTTGAAAAATCTCTAGAGAGACTTAAGAGTCCACTAGAGAGAAATCTCTATTTTTTTTCAAAATTCAAAATTTATCTTTGTAAATAACTCTTACCCTAGTCTAATAGTCATCTCAACAATGAAAAAATTATAAGTCAAAATCTTGAATAAGACATAATAAAATTATCTTAAAATAAAAAAAATACCAAAAATTAAAATAGTGATCAGACTTGGGCGAAAGACTTAAGTCGTAGGCATATCTAGTTAGTGTGAATATTTTGCGATTTAATTAATTGCAATGTGAATGAAAAGAATACTATAGATACGTAGCACAATACAACTATGTACTCATAGTATTATAGTATTTAGTGCATAGTGTGACGTATAAACACAAGGACACTACAACCTCCATACAAGCTTCTATATAAGACAACACGCCTATAAAGACACATACACACAAAACAGAAACCATCCCAATTAAAAGTGAGAAAACTGAGTAGAGACCAATGACCTACTATGTCTACTATACCTCTAAATCAATGGCTCAACATGCCTTTGACTTATTGTTTCTCTTTCTCTGGTTTGTTATCCCTTATGTCTTTAAAATAAGAAAAATTTCACTAATAAGATTCTATAAATCCTAGTAAGAGAAATTGAATTTTAAAGATTTAAAAAATTATAAGATCACTCCGTGCTCGTCTAATATATCCAAGAACTATATTTGTCTGTTTAAGACCCTCGTAGCTTTCATTATAAACATTCGATATACTAAACTAGTGTTATGTATATGATCATAGTACTCTAGTGCAGCACTCAATGCCCAATGCTAAGGTAAATGATAAATTATTGGGTAAAGAGCAATGTGATCCTCAAATTATAGTGAAAATGACAATTTTTACTACAAACTTCGATAATGACAAAAAATAACCGTAATGTATGGATAATGGACAATTCACTCACTATTGTGCCATTTTCCGTTAAAATTGTATGTGTTCGTCACGTATCCTATTTTACTACCTAATATGTCGTTGTTTTATAGTGCAATTTTCCTCACTCTTTCTCTCTTCTTCCCTCGTTCTCCCCCTTGCCCTCGCTCTCTTTCACTCTCCTTCCCTCGCTCTCTTCCCTTGCTCTCTTTCTCTCTCCTTCCCTCACTCTCTCCTTTGTTGTGCTATTTGTGATCATCTATGGAGGAATTACACTGGCAAGGGGAGTGAAAAAGAGTGAGGGAAGAGAGCAACCTTGACCCACGAATCAGTTATTTATATGTTGAAGAAAATCGATAAAGTGGCAGAAACAGCTTCAGAATTTTTTAGTTGGTTGTGTGAGAGAACAAGGGGTTTAAACCTACTTCTTCAATTTACAGTATACTGTTAAGATTTTTTGTTCAGAATGAGTTGATGAAGAATTTTTGGATTAACATTAGAAAAATGAAAGAACAAGGGCTTTATATTGATGAGGAAACGTATTTAACCATACTTGGGATCTTAGAAAAGGCAAAGCAAGCGGCTCATGCCACTGCTTTGACTCATTTTCACAGTAGGATGCTTCAAGAGAATGCTATGGATAATGTTGTACAAAAGGTAGTTTCTGTCTTTTTGAGGTCAAACTGGAGTAGTGCGATTAAAAATGAACTCAGGGAGATGGAAATCGTGTTATCAGATAATTTTGTGATTAGGGTATTAAAGGAACTTCAAAAATCTCCATCAAAGGCTTTTGAGTTTTTACCGTTGGGTTGGCATGGACTCGAATTATGCACACAGCACTATTACATACAATGTAATTGCACGGGTTCTTGGACGGGAAGAATCCATTAAAGAGTTCTGGAGTTTGATTGAGGAAGTGAACATGGTTGGTTATGAAATAGATATAGACACTTGCATAAAGATATCGAGGCAGTTTTAGAAGAGTAAAATGACGGGAGATGCCGTAAAGCTATGCGAGCTTATGATGGATGGCCAATATAAACCTTCAGTTCAGGACTGTAGTATGCTTTCAAGGAGCATAGCCGGAAGAGAGAAAAAGAGCAAGGGAGGGAAAGAGAAAGAGAGCGAGGGAAGGAGAGCGAGGAGAGGAGAGAGCAAGAGTGCTAGTGAAGGAGAGAGAAAGAGAGCGTGGGCGAGGGGGAGAGCGAAGGAGTGAGGAAAATTATACTATAAAACATGAGCAGATCAGGTGGTAAAATATGTCACGTGACGAAAACGTGTCATTTTAACGAAAAATAACACAGTAGGGAGTAAATTGCCTATTATCCATATATTACGGTTGTTTTTTACCATTATCAAAGTTTACGGTAAAAATTATCATTTTCATCATAGTTTGCGGGTCAAATTGCATTTGACCCAAATTTATTATTCATTCTCATTTGTTAACCATATTAACATTCTTATCTCGATGTCAATGTGTTCATGGTGATATAATGTTATGATGCCAGTAATGCAATCCACCACATACTGCTAGAATTAGTGGAGTCTCACCGAAATGGTGCTTGCCATCAACCTGAGTTTCTTCTCCACAGAAAACATTTAGTTGATATCCCATCTGTTCCATCGATACACGTTTTATACATCATAAAAATAGTAATCGAATTAGGTTTCGTACAAATTATGCATGACGTGTCTCGTCATCACACAAATGCAGTGAGAATGGATTTCATGTTGTTCACGTGATGGTCAGCTATTCTAGTATTTTATTAGTTTGTTTACGCGTAACTGAATATCGAGTCCTAGTGCAACATTATGTTATCATATTAAAATAAGATAATTAGAAAATAACTCAAAAAAGTTTAAACATAGTTCTCAAAACGTTGTGGCTTAGAAATTGTCAAGTGTCGTGGCATAAATTCTGCCATGTTGCGGAATAAATATCCCATAACGCCAAGGCATATATATTGTAGAACCCCCGAGTCCTAGACTTGTGAAAACTTGAAACACTGTGACTTTTGTTCTTAAAGACGTCAGACATTCATTTTATGAACGATGTGACCTTCAGTCCTTATAATCATATTTAAAAATTCATATTTTGATCTTAATTTTTTGCAATAAAAATACATCCTACCACAAAATAAATCAACAAGAGTTTGAAATCTAAAAAGTCATTGTTATCTGGTTGACGTTGCTAATTTTAAAATTCGAATCATCAACCCTAAATTTCTATGATGACATTTTTTTCTATTTCTTCGCATAAATAAATATACTATACTCGTTTGAAGATAAGTTGAATTTCGTAAGCTAATTACTAAAATATCATTTAAAACTAACCTACATAAATTTAAAAACTATGTGAATATTATATAAAATTACAAGTGACACTGGATTGTCTCGTGTTATACAAAATAATATATATTAATTTGTGACAAATCAAATTATTTTAGGTAATTATTAATTTAAACTCTGTACTATAAAATATGTACAATTAATATCTCTGTTTTTTTCTCTGTAACTCTTATCAATTTAAACTTACGCAGATTTACCTTTAATTATTTGGATGGTTCTGCGGTGAGAGCCGGGGAATAAAGCACTTGAGGACGACGAGGAGAAGCTGGGCAAGCGACAGCGAACTAGACGACGAGGATAAACCTAGAGCCAAGTAAAGGCGACGACGGCGAGGACTGCGCGAGCTTCTCTCGGTAAGCTTTTTTCACCCTCTCAACGGCTCTCACTGAATAGAAGGAAGAAAGTCTAAGCCAAAGATTGTATCTATCTGAAAAGATTATCTAATTATTCTGAAATTTACTTTGAGATGACAAAGAAAGTAGTAAAAACTATTAATTCAATGTAAATTTAGAGAAACATACATGGACAAGGACCAAACCTCTCGTCAAATGCGTCCCAGAGCAAACAGGTTCTTATCCGTTTTGAGTGAGATGCCCCCACATACTCCTCTGAGGGCAAGACCGAAGCTCCTAAAATCTCAAAAACCCAGATTCTTCCACTCCCTCAAACATTGCGTCCCTGATTATCTTCCAAGTTCTAGCATTAATCTCTACGCTCAGAAATACTACTTGGATTGAAGTCGCAATATTCACATTTCAATCTATTCGCCTCTTAAATTTCGGTTATTAACATTCTAGTTTCCTTCTTCCCTGCTGGCCTTTGTTTGTTTCGTTGGAACTTATTCATGTGAAAATTTGTGGCCTCGCAATTAATGCTATAATTCGTTTTCTTATTTCCAGTTGACCATCTTTTTCGTCTTGATGGGGGAGTTTTGTTTCTAATTTTCCCTATGTATAACAGGGGAATTTCTGCAGATACATCCACGTAGTTCATGCTAATTACCAGGTTACAAATGGCATCTCTATCGACTCCATGTCTATATCGAGGTTGGCTGATAATATTTAGTCGATAATAGCTGTTTATCATCTGCAAAGCGTTTTCCAATGTTAATTTTTATTAACAATTGAAAGAAATTGGGATTGCTTCTTAACCTCCTTAGTTTTGTGGGTATTAGACAAAGGATTGAAGTCTGCAAATGGTTCTGCTGGTGGAAAACCACGTTTTAGTCACTTACAGGTTCAACTCTCTTTCATACCAAATATGTAATTGCAATTCTTTTAAGGAAATGCGGCTTTATTCTAGAAGATGTTGTATTAAGAAAGTTGTTCTAATTTTAATACTTGTTTTCAACAATGTACAGACATCATCATTTGTAGTTCCATTTCTTGCTGGAGAATTCCAATTAAGATTCCATCTAAATAAATCATCCCAAGAAGATCAGTTGATTCCTTGTATAAAGTGTGGGAAGAATGAAGAGTCCTACCAAGATGTTACTGTTGAACGTCCTCCTTATTACTCTTACATGGACTCGACGTCTGGACAGCTTGAACCAGCCTCTGGAGATCGGGCCAGTATTCCAGGAAAAGATTACTGGCCAGAAGGCACTGCTGAACGAGTTCGAGCTGCCCGGGCACCTGAGCCAACTGGTGATTCTGTAGGATCTCCATCTTTTGGGAAAAAGCCTGGAAGTCGGAGGAAGAAGTATAAAACACGGGCTGTTACTTCTGAAAGTAACCAAGAAGTTGTAGAGCCAAGTAGTGAGGTGACCCTTCAATCCAGTGATATAGTAGACGCTAATGCATTGGAGGACACAGTAGAAGAGACCAAAGATACTTTGTCTGAGTATGTTGTATATCAAACTGAACCAGAAGAAGAAGAAAATGAAATTGGGTTTGAGCTAGACAAGAAACTAGGACGGCCTCATCCTTTCATCGACCCTAAAGTGAAAAAACCAATTGAGGAGCCTCGTACTAGTGAAGAACTATGGTGGAATTGGAGAAAGCCAGAAAAAGAACAATGGTCCAGATGGCAAAGGAGACGTCCTGATGTTGAAACGGTTAGTCAGTATAGACTTCAAAAAAAATGGTGCTACTACTTCGATGATGATCTTCTTCTTTTTTATGTTGAGATCTGCATTAGATATGAGGTAGTGTGTCTGCCCGAGTTTATGATAATGTTTTCAAACTAGCAGACATTGGAACTGGTTGTGTGATGCCTTGAAGATTTTTGACGATAAGATATTCTTAACCATTCAAATATCTCATCTTATGCCAAAAACCTTAGCAAATTAAATTTTTTGTTGTATGGTTGTAGTTTCCTTTCCAATATTATTTTCTTGTTTCTTGTTCGAATTAACTTCCATCTAGGACATCATAGTGCTATGAGAACAATATTTTCTTCAATTATCCTTACAATTTTGCTAATGGTTAACATGAAGAGTTAAAAGGTGTTACTCGAGTTGTTTATTTTGGTTTCACAGACTTGTTAAAATTTAATTTTGATGATAGTTGAATCACATCGGTTCAATTAAGTAGCATCAATTACAGCTGGCATATTTATGTTGGATGATAGGCTTCATGAATGCCATCTTTTTTTTGTTTATGCATATAACCAGAATAAAATTTACTTATTAGAGCATACGAGATCTATCTTATACAATCTGAGCTTTTGTCTTTTAATTTCACAGGTTTTTCTTAAGGCCATGGCAGAGACTGGACAAATAAAACTATATGGTGATCATCCAACATTAACTGAAACTTCTCTTTACAGAGCTCGACGACATCTTTACAAGGAAGAAAGGTTCCACTATTCTAAAGTAATCCTATGATGTATTTAGCAGGGAATTCTTAGGATATCTACCTATTTCCTATTCCTTGTTTATGATATAAATTTATGTAGATTGATGAAAATTGAAAGTTGGTAGTTACTGATAGGTATTAATGAACTGAACTAACTGAATTAAATTTGCATTGGACATTGATTTTAGAGTGAAGTGAGACTGTGGTATCCTTTTATTCTTGTGTACTATTCTATGTCTAATCTATTTGATTAGATGGAGAAAATTAATCAGAGCCAGAGTTTTTTAATTATTACTGAGAAACAAATCACATCTGAAAACTATTTTTTTGTGTAATAATTAATTATTCATAAGAAATAACTAATTTGCTTGCATTGTTTTAGTCGACCATATGATCCTAGGATGATTTTAATGAAAATTTTCATCGGTTCTGCCTTCCTACTTAAGGCATCCATGACCTGGTTAGTTGTCAAAACTTATAATGAAGCACTATATCAAATAAAATTATGGTGTTCAATTTTACTTGTGATATTGGACGATATAGTTATGGATGAATGAAGTCAAATGAAGTCTATTGTCGTATTGTGACCTATCTTACCCTGTCCTTTCTTACGCATCATTTATTCTGGTGGCAATGTTTGACGTCTGATTGTTAATTGTAAAGCAACAATTCTTGAAAGTGTAATACTATAGTTTTTGGCTGTCTCTAGGCTGCAAGCTGAGCAAGACAGACTGGAAAAGATCGGCCCAATAGCCTACTACTCAGAATGGGTAAAAGCTTGGAAGAAGGATACTTCACGTGAAGCCATTCAAAAACATTTTGAAGAGACTGGGGAAGATGAAAACACCCAGATGATTGAAATGTTTCAGCAACAAACAGATCGAGAATATCGCATTATGATGGGAACTGATATCCGAATTCGTAGGGATCCTTTGGCAATGCGAATGAGAGAAGATCAAATAAAGCAAAGTATTTCTTCCAAAGTTGAATGAGTTTGTGCGTTGTTTTTTTTTGTTTTCCTAGTTTTCACCTTGTATGCATGTTTCTGATCCTCGCCTCTAATTCAAGTAGCTAACTTTGTCGACGAAGTGCTAATAAACTCATCATCCTTGAGAAATAGTGATACCTGATTATTGTTTACTGATTAGCTGCTTAAAATAGTAATCCCTAGTCTATAACCTTCTGTTGAGGCTTTCTTTTTCCAAATTTTACACAAGTTTCAAATGTGATTGCTTATCATTTCTATTTGTGATAGATCTTTGACGACTTTATTTGTATTTGCAGTATGGGGTGGAGATCCTGTTTACCCAACCGTGAACTATATTCAAGATCCAAATGAAATTATTGATTACAGGGGTCCAGATTTTCATGAACCCACACCCAATATGTTGGATTATCTGAAGGAGGTTATTTTGCTTTGTATTTTGTTCTTTATTTATTTTTATCAAATTCTTTGTCAGTCTTAATCAAATTGTTAGGTTAGGGTTCTATATGTAATGAAAAATTTAGGCTGCTGGACTAAGAGTGCTCTATTGCATCGTGCAGTAATAAGATTGTTTAAATTTGGTTAATCAATCCCAACATTATAACTCGGGGATGACTGGACTCTCTATTTCTCATATTAGGTGACCTCTAAATGTTAAAACTTGATGAATTTAACCTAGATACTGAAAATGGGTTCAGTGTCTTAGACTTGGTTATGGTGGGGTTATTGTCTCCTCTTTGTTAACGTTGTTGGTTTCTATTTGTCAGCACGGTAAAATGATATCAAGAGAGGAGCTTGAGAATATTTTGGCAAAGGAAAAAAACGAACAACTGGAGGTACGTAAAAGAAACATTGTGATTTTGTCTGGAGAATTCCAAGTTGATATGTTATGGATTTCCTACTAAATAAGAACATGCATTACTCTATTTTTCATTGACTGCTAATTTTCTTTACTATAAATGATCGACTCTCATGGAATTTCAATGCTGGTGAGAGTTGAAGCTTGCTTTAATATCTATTCAATGAAGTTCGATAGTTATGTTCAGGACCGTTTTATCTACTTATCCATGCTGCTTCATGCAACTTGTTCATGTTCACAAGGAAATCCTGACTGCTTCTATCATTCTTATGCTTTTGTAAACCATCATCTTCTTATGCTAATACTGTTTCTTAAACTCAGATGACCGAAATGGATGATGCTATGGCACTAGCTGTCGATATTGGAGAAAATGATGTCAGTTTTCCCCTTCCTCAGTAGAAAATATGATATTATAATTTCTAGTCTGTCTCAAAGCTGTAGCTTAGAAAAAGGTTGAATATTTCTTTTTTTGGCATTTTGTAACTTTATTCTCGACCCATTTTGTCCCATATGGGCAAAATTTCTAACTTTGATGATGGTCCGTGAATTTAGCAACACAGTAATAATTTGTTCCCTTTTTGCTCCTAGCAAACCTCTTTCTTCTTATATGATGTTTATTTTCGTTAGGATGAAAGAGAAGATAGTGATGCTGAAGGTAATGTTGCTGTGGAGGAGAAAATTACGCGCAACTGGAGGGGTTTAATTGATCCCGAGCTTCGCAAGTCAAAGGTCTTTTTTTCTAGACTACTCCCCAACTGGTTGCATGCCTATAATATTTTAGATGATTTTTTTTAATGCACTGTCAAATTTCTTGTATAACAGAAACTGTTGCTATAACACTTAGCATAGCAAACAACTGCCAAATTTCTTGGTATTTGAAAATTCAGCAAAACCAATTTTTTGTTTTCTTAAAGAATTTATCAAAACCAAAGATAAATTTGATATTTGATCGTGGTCGGATAAAATTCGTTTGGTAAAGATTATGAAATAGAGAGATGGGGAATATTTCATCTAGAAGAATGTTTAAGTTCTGTTTCTATTACTTTGGTAGCAAACAACTGATAATGTTCTTAATTTATGATTTTTTTAATGATGCTCATGTAAAATTAATGTGTCAAGCCCTCTCACCGTCTAGCTCAGTTTTACTTGCGTTTTTTTTTCTGAGTTAGTAACATACATCGCTATTAATTATGTAAAGCGTGAACATTCCTTAAAACTAGTAGAAGAAGTAATTATGAAAGTGATTGTGATTCCCTCTTGTTTTGTATTTTGAACTAGTGCAGGGTCGAATAGTTTACTTTTTCTCCATCTATATGCGCAAGTGTAAAAGATAGAATTATTAATATCAATTAAAAGAAAGAAAAAGAATAAGATGAATATAATTTTAGATTTTTCTTTATATTAGATAATTGGGTCGCATAACTTGTACTGTAATATAATTTTTATCCTAAATCTAGGTGTTATTCACTGTCGATTATTATATATTTATTTGGATTAGAACCGATATTAGTTGTAAATTTCAATTATTTTGTATTGGGATTAACAGTTTTAGTTCTTTGTAGCTTCTGCTAAATTACTTTGTAGTTGGAAGTAAGGGGGGTTATTGTCTTATTACACATGCAGGGTAAACCACAAAATGAAGGTTCAATGACACTGGGCGATGCCATTGATGACTCCGAGAACTTAACTGACTTTCTTCTGGACTTCGAGGAAGACTGATCCTCGCATACCTTTTTATGAACTTCAAAGGTAAGTTCCCGACGAAAGTAGGATTGGAAATGAGCATACTGGTTTAGAAGTTGGTTGTCTGGTTTTGCTAGTCATCGAACTATTGTCGTAATTTGTAGAATATTTATTTATTTTCTTGAATCTACCCATCTAAAAACGTTAACTTGATAAGGTGGAGAATCTAGTATCCAAAACCGTGACATATTTTTAATTAATTCCTAAGATACACACCTATTACATTTACAATTTCGCACGTTAAAAAAAAAAAAAAGAGAAATGCTGCATTAGTGGATTAATGTTCGAAAGAATGATTGGATGGTCTTACTTACGAGACAAGTTAAAAGATATAGGAGTGATGGAGGAGGTTTGGTTTAACAAATGCTTTTAATTAATGTAGAGGAATATAATGTTGGATAAGCATCACAAAATATTTATATTATTATTATATTTTATTAATTTTGTCCAAGTCGAGACAAACGCACGTCCTCCCCAAATTACATGCTGTAAATCTCTATTTCAATCATGATTAGAATATCTTAAATTTGCAAAATTAACCAAACGAATCATATAAACCCCTACCAAATTCATGATCTAGGGTCTTTCTTGCTACAGTTCTAATCAAACTGAATAATATCAAAGTTCTCGGTTTCCTTGTGTTACTTTACAAAAAGTAGTGAGAAGTCAACTGATATCTGTATTTTTTAATTTTAATAATTATAAACGGGCCTTCCGATCTAAAACCAACCAGGCCCAAACACGAATTAAAAACTGAACCGGACAAGAATAAAAGTGAAAAAAAATAGATTCTGTTCGATTTCAATTAGCGATGGAGCAGACTCAATCGAACCTTAAAATTAAAAGGACAATTCAATTTGAAATGATAAGGAAATTGAACCCGTCATACTATATTTTTGCAAATATTGTGTATTACAACATTTGATAAGGTATTATAGTTTGACCCAAATGAATTGAATAGATCATGTTATATGGTTTAGGTATGAAATGGATTAATCTTAAACAACGGTTTATGAAGTTTGAGGGTGGGCGCGTGCTGGGTGGTCCTGAATAGAAGGCGCGTGGATGATGAAAAGAGGAGACACCAGATAGATTGCGCGGGACCCGGAAATCTAAGGGCGTTCCTGAGCTGTTGCTTTTTGACATGACTGGGTTTCACTTTTTCCACACTACTGGGGCCTCCACCGATCCGATTACCTTTATTAATAATAATGCGGTTTTTCTTTTACCCCTCTCTCTCCTTTGTATTTCAATCCTGCCATTCTTGGTGGAAATTCATTTAATGCACTCTCATTCTCGCCGGCACGTGTGAATGAAGAATGGTAGCCCCGATTTGACCTACACACAACAAAACCCTGTACGCAATTCCAGTAGATTCATTTCATCATCTCATTGTGCGGCATCAAATAGGACGACAGATTAGATCTCAACTTGCAAATCATATATTTGGTCGTCCAGGCTTATTGGGAAATGGGAATACTCATTGAGTGACTTGCCTGATAAAACACGATTAATGTGAATTTGGAGAGATTTAATTAGTTGCTATGTGAATGAAAAGAATAATACAGGCAATCACGTACATGTCTAATAAAGAGTCTACATATCACACTACCTATAATAATAATATACAACTATGTACTATATATAGTGTATAATATAGAGTGTGAAGTATCAACGTACTATATATAGTGTATAATATAGAGTGTGAAGTATCAACGTACAGACGATACAAACTTCATACAAGCCTATATATAGACAACACGTCTATACAGACGAAGCAATACGTAATAGAAATCATCCCGACAAATGTGAGAAAACTGAGTGGAGATCAATGACCTACTTTGTCTACTATACCTCTAAACCAATAACCCAGTGTCTTTTCCTTTCCATTTCTTCGTCTAGGGTGCTTATCATTTATATCTACAAAATTTACTAAGAGAATTTAAATTTTAACTAGTATAAGATCACTCTGCGTGTGTCTTACACACCCAAAAACTTTTATTCATGAGCTTAACACACTCAAAAACTGTATTCATGTGTCTAACACACCCGTTAGCTTCACCATAAACACTCTATAGTAAACTAGTGCGACGTACATGATCATAGCATTACAATGCAACATTCAAGTGTAGAGTTAATACAAATAATAATTTACTATTCATTATCATTTCTTTTATCATATAAACATTATAATATCCAATGTAATAATATGTTCAATGTGATATGTCATCACGCTAGTATGCAATTCACTGTTAGTAATTAATTATTTTAATTACTAAATGATTTGGTTAGATTTTTCAAAAGACACCATCAAAGGTAACCGCTCATGTTGCATTCCGTCAATGAAAACTCTTTGATGGAAATAATTTATAATTGAGGGGTCATTTTGTTGAAGGTCTCCTAAGCCTATTTTCTCTTTTTTTACGGAATACACCATCGATTGTGAGAACATAAAGTTTAGAAGAGATTTTTCACGGAGGGAAAACAATTGTCCCCGATTTATTGTCAATAGCTGGAGGTGTTTCGAATTTCCCCACTTGATTTAAATACTTGCCTTTGTTATAAAAGCATGTTAGATCGATAAAGTTTAAATCTGACTGTTAGTATCAGAGCCCGTAAAGTTTCTGTCTTGACAATTTTTTTTAAACGTAAAGTGTTTTGAAATATTTTTTATTTTAAAAGTTTACGTTTTGGGCATTTTCAAAGCTATTTTTTGTTACGAATCATAAAGAAACTTGATTACGAACATACTGCACTTTGAATCGTCGAATTTGGTGTCCAAAACATGAGATATCGTTGGATTTATGGTGGGTTTTCCAACAGGGCACGCGGGTTCAAAATGACCCATTTAGAAGTTGAAGATGACCAAAACTACATATAGTTTCTGGTAGGTCAAGATTATGTGTATTTTGGTTATCATCATACAGAAAGCATAAAAAAAACCACATATAGTTTCTGGCAAGTCAAGACTACATGTAGTTTGGTGAACATATAAAGTGAACTACATGTAGTCTGCATAAAGACTGACCAAATAATATTTTTGGTCCTCATATGGGATTCGAAACCACGCCTCTCTCATAAATATTCAAGTAGACTACCACTCGGTTGAAGCTTAATTACTGAAGATTTTAGATTTTAAATATATATATCTATATATATATATATTTTTTAAAAAGGTTACAAAAAAGATAATTTATAGTTTATATTAATTTATGCTCATATATTATATTTTTAAATATGAACATTTTGGTAAATTAATTCAAATTTTGAATGATCTGTATAATTTGGTTAATTGTTGAGTAGCTACAACATCTTTAATTATCCAAATTTATATATAAAGTTTTAATGATCATATTGAGCCATTTATTGTGATTAATTATATGAATATCATAGACTTATCTCACAAGAATCTCTATTGTATTTGTATAATTAATTATAATAAAATATCAAACTATATTTCTTAAGTTGCCCATAGGTATTAAAAAATGGAACATGATTAGATAATTTTATCATAAAGTTATATGAATTATATTGAATTTAAACTTTAGATACAAGCAAGTTTTATGTCACTTGATTTATAATCTTTGAGCATGATTTATATTGATAAAGCATAATTTGTGTTGTTGGTTTTATATTGTAGTTGATAAACATGTCTATTTATTTATTTATTAGTTATGAATATTGGTAATTTCTCTAATTTCAACTGTGATATTTATGAATTGAACAGCGAAAACTATAAGTCGTGTAAGGAGAAAATCCTCCTCAAAATGAGGCTGGTGGACATTGATTATGTTACAAGAAAAGATGCGCCAATTATTACTCCTACTAGTAGTAAGGAAGATCTTATTTCTAGTTATCGTTGGGAACAATCTAATCGCCTCAACGTTATGTATATAATGAATAAGATCTGTGCTAGTATACGAGGTTCAGTTGGTGAGCATAAAAATGTCAAGGATTTGCTGAAATCTATTGATCAACATTTTGAGGTTTCAAATAAGGCACTTGTCAGTATCCTAATAGTAAAGTTTTTATCAGTAAGTCTCACATCAGTGAAAGGTGTGCGTGAGCACATAATGCAAATGAGAGACTTTGCAGCTCAACTCAAAACACTTGAGGTTGACATGTCTGACTTCTTTTTTGTCCACTATACTTTGAATACTCTTCCATAAGCATACAAACCCTTTAAAATATCCTACAATACACATAAGAATAAATGGTCTATTAATGAATTATTGTCCATGTGTGTTCAAGAGGAAGGAAAATTAACTATGGAAATATGTGAGAATGCATATGTGGCAACACAATGAAAGAGCTAGCGTCAAGCCAAAAAGAAAGAGAAAAATAAGATACCTATCCAAGATGCTGGAATCAAGAAAGAATCCAAACGTTTCTTCTGTAACAAGAAGGGACACATAAAAAAGGATTGTTTGACTTGAGAAAAAAGGTACGTTAATCTCACTTGTTTATTTTGAATCTAATATGGTTAATTCTATTTGTGACACATGGTGGATTGATTCGGGTTTTACAATCCATATTTCAAATAATTTGCAGGGTATGAGAAATCTAAGCAAGCCAGTGGGAAGTAAACAATGCATCTATACAAGCAGTAAGATGCGTTCACATGTGGAAGTTATTGGCACATGCACTTTAATTTTAAGCAGTGGTTTTGTACTAAAGCTTGAAAAGATATTTTATATTTCTAGTTTTTTTAGGAATTTGGTTTATGTATCGAGACTTGTACCGTTAGGAAATTTTTTTAACTTTTCATATGTAAACTTTAATTTATTTTACAAATCTGATCTTGTTGGAAATGGTATGTTATCGGATGGTCTTTTCTTTCTAAATTTACAAAATAATACTGCTTATAATGCTATGCATGTTTATGTTGGTAATAAAAGATGTGTTACAAATGAAAACTCTTTTATCTTATGGCACTGGAGATTGGAACATATCTCCATAGAGAGAATTAAAAGATTAGTGAATGATAAAATACTTTGTGCTTTGTATTTTACTGATTTTGACACTTGTATGGACTGCATTAAGGGTAAGCACACCAACAAGAGTAAAAAAAGATGAAAAGAGGAGTACTGACATATTAGAGATCATTCATACGGATATTTGTAGTCCTGTTATGGACTCTTATGGTCCAAGATACTACATCTTTCACATAGATGATTTTTCACGATATATGTACATCTACTTGATTCATCATAAGGATGAAGCATTAGAAGCCTTTAAGGTTTTCAAGGCTGAAGTAGAAAAATAGTGCGGTAAGCAAATAAAGATCGTGAGAAGTGATAAAAGTGGTGAGTATTATGGTAGATACACTGAGAATGGATAAGTATCTGGTCCGTTTGCGAAGTTTCTTCAAGAGCATGGAATAGTTGCTCAATATACTATGTTTGGTTCTCCGGACCAGAATGGTGTAGTTGAAAGAAGAAACTGAATATTATTGGACATGGTGAGGAATATGCGTAGCAGCTCCAAACTTTCACATTTCTTGTGGACTGAGGCACTTAAGACGACCGTGTATATATTAAATTGAGTTCTAACAAAGGTTGTTGCTAAAACACACCATTTGAGTTATTTAAGGGTTGGAAGTGGAGTTTACAACATATACGCATATGAGGTTATCTGTCTGAAGTAAGGATATGTAATCTACAAGAAAAGAAACTAGACCCAAAGATTTATATTTCATTGGATATGCCGAAATGTCTAAGAGTTATAGATTTTATTGTCCATCTCATAACACTAGAATTGTGGAATCAAGAAATGCCAAATTTCTTGAAAATACTTGATTAGTGGGAGTAATCAATTTCAGCACATTGTTACTAAAAGATATCACATTGATGTTCAACCTTGTAAATCAAGTGACAGATTGATTATTATGAATCACAGTCCTCAAGATCAAATGAGTGTTGAACAATCAATCATTGAAGTATCACAAGTTGTTGATAATAATCAATTAGATTAAGTTCTTGAGAGAATACCGAAAATTGTTGATCAACGAGTTGAACAACATATTTCTCAAGAAAATGTGGAAACAACATTAAGAAGATCTAATAGAGAAAAGAAATCGGCAATATCTAATGAGTATTTTGTGTATTTACACGAATCAAATAATAATATTGGAGCTGAAAATGATCTTTCAACGTTTTCATAAGCCATGAGTTGCAAAGAATCAAACTTATGGTATGATGCTATGAAAGATGTGATGGATTCTATGAGTTCTAATAAAGTTTGGGATCTCGTCAAGTTGCCAGTTGGTGTAAAATCTATAGGATGTAAATGAGTTTTCAAAACTAAGTAAGACACATTAGGAAACATTGAGAGATATAAAACTAGACTCGTAGTTAAAGATTCACTCAGTTAGAAGGAATCGACTACAAGGAGACTTTTTTTTCTTTATCCAAGAAAGATTCTCTTCGAATTATTCTAGCATTAGTTACATATTTTGACTTTGAGTTGCAAAAAATGGATGTAAAAACAACATTTTTAAATGAAGATCTCAAGGAAGAAGTTTATATGAAACAATATGAAGGATGTTCCTCTAGTGAAGGTGTGCATTTAGTTTGCAAGCTTAAAAAATCCATTTACAGATTGAAACAAGCTTCTCGCCAATGGTATTTAAAATTTCATGATATTATCTCTTTATTTGGTTTTGTAGAGAATATTATGGATCAATGTATATACCTTAAGATCAGTAGAAATAAGATTTGTTTCTTGATTTTATACATGGATAATATTTTGCTTGCTACTAATGATAAATGATTATTACACAAGGTGAAATAATTTCTCTCGCAAAACTTTGTCATGAAAGATATGAGTAATGCATCCTATGTTATAGGAATTAAGATATATCGAGACAGATTTCAAAGTATTTTGGGTCTGTTTCAAAAAGCCTATATAAATAAGGTTTTAGAGAGATCAGGATGAAAGATTGTTCACCTAATGTCGCTCCCATCGTGAAGGGTGACGAGTTCAATTTGAACCAATGCCCAAAGAACGATCTTGAGAGGGAGAAAATGAAGAATATTCTATATGGTTTAGCTGTTGGAAGCCTTATGTATGCTCAGGTTTGCACTAGACCTGACATTGTATTCGTTGTTGAAATGTTGAGACCATATCAGAGTAATTCAGGAATAGACCACTGGATAACTGCAAAGAAGGTTATGAGATACCTTCAAGGGATAAAGGATTACATGCTTATATACAGATAGATTGATGATTTGGAAGTGATTAGATATTCCAATTCAGACTTCGCTGGCTGTGTTAATTCTCGTAAATCAACTTCCGGATACATTTTTATATTAGCTGGTGGAGCTATGTCATGGAGGAGTGTAAAACAATTACTAACTGCTACTTCTACTATGGAAGCAGCGTTCGTTTCTTGTTTTGAGGCTACACTGCATGGTATATGGATAAGGAGTTTTATTACCGGACTTAGAGTTGTGGATTCAATTGCTAAGTCATTGAGATTGTATTGTGACAACTCAGCTGCTGTTTTTATGGCTAAAAATAATAAAAGTGGTAGTCGAAGTAAGCACATCGACATAAAATACTTAACCAAAAAAGAACATGTTAAGGATAAATCAGTGGTCATTGAGCTCTGAGTTGATGTTAGCTGATCCTTTGACAAAAGGCATGCCACAGCCAAAATTTAAGGATCATGTACAATGCATGAGACTTGGATCCCTTATGTAATTTCGTTGTGATAACGAATATTTTAATAAAGCTCTGTGATGTTTTCTCATGTTTGTTTTCTTCTATGCACATATTTTATTTTAGGAAATATCAATAAATTATGGAGTTAGAATAAACATAAGATTTATTTATAAAGTTTATGGACAATAAAGAAGTAACATAATGCATTGTGATGCATGGAAGATAATACTCAATTTGATTAAGAGAACATATCATCATGATTCATGTATTGTGTTTACTTACTAAAAAAGTACGAAAAACACAGGCCAAGTAGGAGAATATTAGTAATTATTGTAATTACTAAATGATTTAGTCAGGTTTTTCAAAAGACACCATCAAAGATAACTGTCCGAGTTGCACTCCGTTAATGGAGACTTTTTGATGGAAAGAGTTTATAATTGAGGGGTCATTTTGATGAAGGTCTCTGAATCAAATTCATTTTTGGTAAAAAAAAATATATATATATAATAGTATTGGAAATATAATTGGGATACCAAATTGTTGCAATAAAAACTCATTCATCGAGAAACAAATAAATACCCATCAAAATAAAAAAATTCCCTATTATCTTATGGATTTTGCAATTTCACTGCGCGAAGCTTCTATCAATCAACTCATCTCTACCTTATATACGACTCTTCTGCTAGGAATTCCTCCCAAGAGTTGCCGGATTTTCCTCTTTGTCAGATTCTCTAGTTTGGTTGTTTATCACCTTTGAACACTTTCTTATTTTTATTTTTCTTAATTTTAATTTCATTTTATTTTTAATTTAAATATAACACAATTGACAGTTTTTGTCCGATTTATCCTAGAATATTATCAATTTAATCTTCAAATTTGTAAAAATTTCGAAATTACTTAACTCAATTAAGTTTTAGTCACAATTAATCTTTTAATTAAATTGGTGACATGTGCTAATTCCCTATTGTTTGGAGGAATGAGATGCAAACAAAATATTAGCCCGTCACCTATTTAATTAATAGTATTGGAGAAAATTGATATATGGTAATTGAGATTTCTAACTTGAGTATGAGTTTGTAAAAGTATTCGAAGCTTAAAGGATTTTCATTTAATTTGAAGTATGTGTATAATAAATAAATTAAGATAAATGAGAGGTAAAAATGCGAACGTTGGTAAATTGATAAAAAGGGTTTGGCAACCCTATTGTTTTTCATTTCCTTGGCTGCCGCTAGAGAGAGAAAGAGGTGGCACCTGATTGTGCGAATTGTCGGGTTTGGAAGCTAGAGTAATGTTCACACGGTTATGAGCACCAATTTATGTGAAGTTGTCCAAAAAATCAGTCCTTAATTCATTACACGGCTTAAGTTATACCTACTGAAAGTCACTCTTTGAGTAGCCAATGATCTCCTTCTACTCGAGCCTCTTGCAAGCATGTGTTTCACCGATTAGGAAGCACATCACTTGAACAATGAAGAGGCATGATTTTGGTTCGAGATTCATCATTTCTTTATTTTGATTTAACCTTTTCAAGCAAACAAAATAAATAAAATCAAAATTAGATAGATAGAAAGAGCATGGCACGAGAGAGAAGACCATAAATGGAGAGAGAGAGAGAGAGAGAGAGCGATGTCTTTTAGAATCTTTGAAGGTAGCCTCTCAAGCTTTCCCATGAGGAAGATGACGACCTCATTCTCTCAAATATCATCTCAACTTAAAGAGAGAGAAAGAACAAATTCTCGTACAATGCACGTGCTAGTTTTAACGAAATTTTAAAATAGAATATTAGTTGTCGAAACTTAAAGATTAAAATCTAAATTTCTAATTACTCTGTAAAATAATACTCAAATCATTTTATTATTTGTTGTCCGTCGACAAATGATCTTAAACTTAGGTCATGAGATGAATTTTCTTTTTCTATACATTAAGATTAACTTACAATAAGTTGTTCAAACAATTTTCTATGAAAGTACCAATCTTTTTGTTTTGTTTTGTTTTGTTTTTTTTCTTTTGCATAAGCTAATTACTAAAATATCATTTGAAATTAGTTACATAAATCTAAAAAATATGTGAATATAATGCTACACAAAATAATATACAATAATAATAAATATTATTATATATAAAATTATGAGTGACACTTGATTGTCCCATGTTATACAAAATAATATACTAATTTGTGACAAATCAAATTATTTTAAGTAATTATCAATTTAAACCATGTATTGTAAGGGTACTTGTAACCAATATCCAGTTCTTTAATTTTCATGAATTTAAATTATGTACTTTCGTGTAATCAATTTAAACCTTAAATATATTTTCCATTAATTTTTTTAGATCTCTGTTAGCCTTTTCTCATTTCTACTATTAGGGCTTGGGGGAGAAAACACTTGATTAATGAGAAAAAGAAGGCAAGTGACATCAAACTAGAGGGTTAAGAGAAACCTAAAGCAAAGAGAAGATGACATCGAGGAGGTGAGCATTCATGGGGTGGTGAGGATTCACGGGGTTCCAATTCTCTCAAAAATCAGGATAGTGATACGGATCTTCGCCAGAAGAAATGAAAAATGTACACAATATATAGACTAAACTAAAATTTAAATGTTTAATGGAGTATCTGTATTGTCTTTCTACATATATTTTAACTTTTTTAAAAACACAGAATTTGAGATTTTATTTTTTTAAAAATGTAACAATTTAAGCTTTTTAAATTGAAAATTCAAATTTGAAATTCTCAAATCAAACCTAATCTAAGATTTTAGTTCTAAAATCACTATTAAAATCAGAAGAAATCAGTGTCAACGCTCTGTTTCACCCAGAACCCTCTAAAAATCAGATAGGGAATCAGATTTATAACCTGGATGGGAGGTAGTTGTCCAGCTCTGAAAATTCGATTGGCTACGAATTTTCAGAACTAAAAATCCGAATGGAATTTGAATTTTGGGACAGGTTGGTTGAGAAACCTCTCTATAAATTGAGAGGCTCTGTAACACTCGAGAATTTTAGTCATTTCAATTTTCGAATTTACGTATAAGTCAACGGTGAAATTTGATTGTGAATCAAGAGCAGAAAGTTTGTATCGTTAGGTAAGAGATTATTTTGAGACTAATGGACAGTAGAGATTTAGAAAACTCCGGCTAGAAACAGACTGAATGCCTATTTGATCAAAAGAATTATGGTTGAAGTCGAAATAGTAATTAAAATTAATTATATTAAATAATATTTAAAAAAAATTTATTTATAAAATCAGAGGGGAGGAACGAATTCCCCCCCCCCCCCCCCCCGTCAGTGAGTTTTCCCTTCTCTCTACCCCACGAGAGCCCTGCATCGCCGATCAGCCTTCCAGCAACGTTTCCTCCTTCGTTTCTTCAAGTCTACGGTACGTTTTGGTTAGTTTTCAGTAAATAGCTAGTCCTTTGGTCGTTTTGAGCGGTAAAAGAGGAGTTAGAGAGAGTTTTGGGTGAGCCCTAGGAGAGAGATACGAAAGTTTGAGGTTATAGTTGATTTGTATTCGCGTGTTGGTGTTTAAGCTAGGAATAAGAGCAGATTATGAGGAAGATCGAGTATGTAGATAACCGAACGACTCAGGTTACGAAACGGGTTTCGTTCGGCCAAGCTGTAGGTGTGAGATTAGGAAATTGGTGAGACCGTTAGAAACTAGACGTCCTGAGAAGTCCATGGCATTTTGAATCGTCCAAATCGGAGGTGTATGGGCGGAGTTATGAATTTTTGAAAGATTAATCGGAGCGTTAGTTAGAATCGTAGTTTGGACTGAGTGAGGATTTAGTGATTGATCTGTTTAAAGTTTTACGGAGTTAATGAAAAGTAGAGATAATAGATTTGTGGTTTTATAGGTTTTCCAGTTAGCGTACGAGATTTGGATTACGAGTCTAAGGACGCTAGGTAAGTAATGTAGTAGGAGTTATGCTTTCAGGCCTACATCATAGTACAGTATGATGCATTGCACATATTTTATGTTATGCTTTATTGATTGTGCATCCTGGTTTTAAATTACGAGACGAAACGAAAATGAATTTTCATGTTTTTACGAAGTAAAACAGTACTATGAGATAAAACGAATGAAACGAGAAGATACGTAAGAAGATAATAAAGGTGGGGTTGAGTTACTTTGTCCAGTGAGGTGGACCGATCCAGTAAGGTGGACCGCAATATGTATCACTTTACTAGATCGGGGTTGATCTTGTCCAGTGAGGTGGATTATGGGGTCATCTCGGTCTAGCGCGTAAAGAGGAACTCAGTAGTAAGAAGATAAAGAAAATGTAAAAAAAAGACGAAAACAAAAGTAGAGACAAAACTGTAGAAACTGCATGTCTAGGAGATGTTTGTTTTTAGTATGTATGTATGCATTACTTACTTAGCATTAGGCTAATAGTTGAGTTATATGATGTAGGTAACGACACGAAAGCTGATGAGTACTCAGAACGAGTCCAGGACTAGGAGATAGTGGGAGGAGGACGTTCGTGGATGATCCGGCCAGCTGTTAGTGCATTTTGGACGTGGTGTTCATAAGTATGGGTTTAGGGAGTGGGTAGAGGTGGTTTTGAGTCATTTTGTAAGTAAAAGGATTTCCAACGTTTGTAGTCAATTTTGTGTATATAATGGATTTCGAGTTGATGGGAAAAGTGTGTGTTGGGTCATTATTAGAGTTATGTCGATGTCCGATCAATTTTCTGAAGTTTTTAAGGTTTTTATTGAGGTCTGGGGAGAAAGCGTCGATTGACGTCCATAGGTGTCGACCGGTCAGTGTAAATGGGAAGGTAAGTGTCAATCGTTGGGTTCGACCGGTGCGGGCAGAGAGAAGTGATGTGTCGACCGGTGACTGTAGGTGTTGACCGATCAGTGTAAAATCAGTGAAAGTGTCGACCGCAGAGGTCGACCTGCGGGGGCAGAGAGAATCAAAATGTCGACCTATGAAAGCAGGTGTCAACCACTCTCTGAAATGAATGTGGAAGTGTCGACCGATGAGAATAATTGAGGGGAACGCAGTGTCGACCAGCGTTCGCCAGTGTCGATCGACGCAAACCCGAGACAACCTAGGTGTCGACCGGAGTTTGCAGGTGTTGACTGGTCTCTGCATTTCTATGTTTTAAAAAGGTAAAGTTTATTTAAACCGTTTTTTTAATGAGTTTTCCGTTGCAATGCTGATTAAAAATGTTTTAAAAAATGTCATCTTCAGTCAAAAAATTAAGGTTTTAAAATTTTATACGAAATTATCGAGGAAACAAGTAAGTGTATGGTTGGCAACCCGGGTCCAGGGACGACTCGAGGACGTTAAAGATGTGGTATTGGAACAGTGAACGTACCGGAAACGGGGAGGTTAACGAGGCATTACAGAGATGGTATCAAAGCCTTTACCCAACTGGAAGTGTGGCCGATGAGAGTGTCAGGGCCCTATAGAAGGGGTTGAATTGTGAAGGCATGAGGGTTTGTCACAATTTTCACACTGCTTGGGGAGAAGTAGACGGGACAGTCAATCAATAATAAAAGGAGGTGTTACAAGTGTTAGAGACAGTGAGTCAAACCGTTCAGATGAATGCCTAACAGCACCGATCACCACGCGACGTACTTCGACAACTATAAGTATTTCTTAGAACCCTCGCATTTTATTAGACTTACTAGATGTTATTGTATATAGGATTAACGTTATGGTTAGAAAGCTGCGTCGGACTGTAGGTGATATGGATGAGGCCGTCAGGCAGCTTATTGAGTTGGTTAACCGCCAGTCTCAACAACTGGAGCGGTTTATGAGTCGAGAGGACCAGGGTCAGCCTTTCGCTAGTGCCTCTGGGGATTGTAGGGAGAGCGTCTCAGCAGAAGGGCCTAAAAAGGCCTAGTGACAGCTCTAACAGCCATGGGAGTAACAAGCGGTTTCAGGGATCAGGATAGTTTTCGGTATGCCCTAAGTGTCAGAGGAATCATCCCGGTGGGTGCAGGAGGGGCTCGGGATGATGCTACAATTGTGGTGAGGCAGGTCACATATCTAGAGGTTGTCAGAAGCCGCGACAGAGTCGGTGCTTCAACTGCAATGAAATGGGGCATTTTGTTAGAAATTGCCCGAATTCGAGCGAGGCTTCAGCGGTGGTAGCACCGAGAACCTTCGTACTCAATGAACCGGATGATGCCGCCCAACCATCGGGGATCACAGGTAATACTCTTATTCCGGGTATGGCGGCTGATACTGAGAATTTAAGTTCTATAGAATAGAAGTTGAGGGGGAAAACGTAAGGTAGAAATTTGAAGTTAAAGTTAAAAAAAAAGGGGGGTTGTGAGACGTAAATGCAAAACTTATATTCGAGGTGGCACGTAGTGTAGCCTTTATTAGGGAATAGTAAGGATGAGTGGTAATCGAGAGGCTTAGTTTACGAAATTTTGAGAACTTACACGATAGGGTTAAGTCGACGGAATTGAGTGTGAAATTAGACTTAAATGTTTAAATTGGACAGACGTAGTTTGACGAAAGGAAGTAACCAACCCTAAATAAGGAATTACGGGGATGTCAAGGGTATTTGGACATCGGGGAACCTTGACATGAAGCCCGTGCTTGAATGTTAAACGGAATGACTAGACAGCCAAAGAATAATATGAAGTCGGAACTCACGTACCTGATGACAATAGGATTATTCTGTTAGAAGGGTTGTGTGGAGTATTGGTTGGGAAGTTAGAAGTTTAAGTTAAGCTGAAGAGCTATACGTGAGGATAAATTCGATCAATGAGAAGTTGAAGAAATAGAGGATACAAGAGTGTGTAGTCTAACTTAATTTAGGAATTTAGAGACTATATTTTAGCTGTACGACTCGAGGACATAGGAAGGATGTAAGGTATAGTTCAAGGCCTTAAGGAATTAATGGGAGATTGAGGATAACGTTGTATGGAGTCATATCCAGTAATCGGATTGGACCATTACTCCAAGATATTGCCATCAATATGAGGACTTGCAACCATCGTAGTGTGACAAAACCAGTAAGTAATGAGAATATCGAAAACCTTATGATTGAAATTATAATGAGGTGCTTAGTAACAAGGGGGTGTGACGCGCTTCCTAGGTAAATAGTTTTAGAATATGGTTGATCAGCTTGAAGGGGGAAAGTTCAGGATAAGAAAACGATTTCTTAAATATTTGGTGTTACTCAATGGAGGAAATACTTAAGAATACCAAGGTTAGGACTTCAAAATTTGAGTACAATTTTGTTCGGAGGAACATAGTAGCAGAGTTAAATTTGATGATAGGAAGATGGTTGAGTGTGAAGAAGTGTAGTTTAGAATGATTCAATTGAAGATATGAGAGTATTATAGTATCTTATCAATAAAGAAGAATGATGATAGTAGAAGTGTCGAGTGTTTGGTGTTGCTCGATCAAGGAGTATAAAATCTGATTAAAATTATATAAACATAGTTGAGGTATTTGTATATGAGGTAGAATGATCAGGGGTAGAGGAGCATAGCTAATTTCGAAGAAGTTAACGGACTAGATCCGATGGTCTGCAGTCTGGCATGCATGTTAGATAATTTCTCATAATATTGGTTGTAAAGAATGATTGTTTGAGGCTCTAATCGGGGAGTGTTTTGAGGAGTTACGGTGATGAGGTGGTGAATTACCAACAAGGATTTTACAGGAGTTTAGTTACCAGTGAAAAATCAAGGACTTAGAAAAAAAAATTTCAATTAGGATGCGCGGTCGAAAACAGAAGTTACTCGAGGAAATTTAGGATAGTGTTTTATCGACAATGCTAAGTGTGAGTTTGGAAGTTAGAATTTGTATAGGGTTTTGTTGAGAGACATATAGGGAAGAAATTCAGTTATGTAATTTCAGAAATTGGGGTTATGGTAAGTCGAATAGAGTTACTATAGGGTTAGACCTGAGAACTTAAAAATTTGGAGAAATTTGAAGCAACAATGTAGCGTGGTCTACCACAAGTTTGCAGACAATAAAGTTGATGGACAAATTATTGTACGGAAGTGAGAGGGATATGCAGGAATGGTTTGAGATTTTTTTCGATTTGAGGATAAAGTGAGTAGTTTAGAATGGTTCGATTGCGAAACCTTTAATGCTGATTGGGATAGAGGATTTTAGAGGTGTAGTAAATTCTAGCAAAGGCGACTTAGATATAAATAGAAACCAGGAAGTAAGTACATGGGACGAATTTGAGGGTAAGTAAAATGATCACAGGTTGAATAATGGAGTTAATCATAAGGGTGTTTAAGAACTGAAAGCTCAAAATAGGTTTGGCGCTGTTCAAAGAGAGAATGGATTTGGCAGCGTTAATATCAGGAAGTTATCGTTACGCAAATTTTGAGGACAAAATTTCTTTAAAGAGGGTAAGATGTAACACCCGAGAATTTTAGTCATTTCAATTTTCAGATTTACGTATAGGTCAACGGTGAAATTTGATTGAAAATCAAGGGCGAAAAGTTTGTATCGTTAGGTAAGAGATTATTTTGGGACTAATGGACAGTAGAGATTTTAGAAGACTCCGGCTAGAAACAGATTGAATGGCCTTTTGATCAAAAGAATTATGGTTGAAGGCGAAATAGTAATTAAGATTAATTATATTAAATAATATTTAAAAAAAATTTTATTTATAAAATCAGAGGGCAGGAACGAATCCCTCTCCCCCCGGTGAGTTTTCCCTTCTCCCTACCCTGCGACAGCCCTGCATCGCCGATAAGCCTTTCAGCAACGTTTCCTCCTTCGTTTCTTCAAATTTACGGTAAGTTTTGGTTAATTTTCAGTAGATAGTTAGTCCTTTGGTTGTTTTGAGCGATAAAAGAGGAGTTAGAGAGAGTTTTGGGTGAGCCCTAAGAGGGAAATACGAAAGTTGGAGGTTATAGTTGATTTGTATTCGCATGTTGGTGTTTAAACTAGGAATAGGAGCAGATTATGAGTTGTTATGAGGAAGATTGAGTATGTAGATAACCGAATGACTCGGGTTACGAAATGGATTCTGTTAGGCTAAGCTGTAGGTGTGGAATTAGGAAATTGGTGAGACCGTTAGAAACTAGACGTCCTGAGAAGTCCGTGACATTTTGAATCGTCCAAATCGGAAGTGTATGGGCGGAGTTATGAATTTTTAAAAGATTAGTCGAAGCGTTAGTTAGAATCGTAGTTTGGACTGAGTGAGAATTTAGTGATTGATCCGTTTAAAGTTTTACGGAATTAATGAAAAGTAGAGCTAATAGATGTGTAGTTTTATAGGTTTTTCAATTAGCGTACGAGATTTGGATTACGAGTGCTAAGGACGCTGAGTAAGTAATGTAATAAAAGTTTTACTTTCGAGCCTACATCACAGTACAGTAGGATGCATTGCACATTTATTTTATGTTATGCTTTATTGATTGTGCATCATGGTTTTAAATTACGAGACGAAACGAAAATGAATTTCCATGTTTTTACAAAGGAAAACAATAGTATGAGATAAAACGAATGAAACGAGAAGATACGTAAGAAGATAATAAAGGTGGGGTTGAGTTACCTTGTCCAGTGAGGTGGACTGCGATATGTGTCACTTTACTAGATCGGGGTTGGTCTTGTCTAGTGAGGTGGATTATGGGGTCACCTCGGTCTAGCGCGTAAAGAGGAACTCAGTAGTAAGAAGATAAAGAAAATATAAGAAAGAGACGAAAATAAAAGTAGAGACGAAACTGTAGAAACTGCATGTATAGGAGATGTTTGTTTTTAGTATGTATGTATGCATTACTTACTTAGCATTAGGCTGATAGTTGCGTTCTGTGATGTAGGTGACGACACGAAAACCAGTGAGTACTCAGAGCGAGTCCAGGACTAGGAGACAGTTGGAGGAGAACGTTCATGGATGATCTGGCCGGCTGTTAGTGCATTTTGGACGTGGTGTTCATAGGTATAGGTTTAGGGAGTGGGTAGAGGTGGTTTTGAGTCATTTAGTAAGTAAAAGGATTTCCAATGTTTGTAGTCATTTTTGTGTATATAATGGATTTCGAGTTGATAAGAAAAGTGTGTTGGGTCATTATTAGAGTTATGTCGATGTCCGATTGATTTTGTGAAGTTTTAAAGGTTTTTACTGAGGTCTGGGAAGAAAGGGTCGACCGAAGTCCATAGGTGTCAACCGGTCAGTGTAAATGGGAAGGTGAGTGTTGACCATGGGGCGACCGGTGCGGGCAGAGAGAAGTGAGGTGTCGACCGGTAACTGTAGGTGTCAACCGATCAGTGTAAAATCGGTGAGAGTGTCGACCACGGGGGTCGACCTGTGAAAGCAGGTGTCGACCACTCTCTGAAATGAATGTGGAAGTGTCGACCGATGAGAAGACCCGAGGGGAACGCAGTGTCGACCGACACAAACCCGAGACGACCCAGGTGTCGACCGGTCTCTGCATTTCTATGTTTTAAAAATGTGAAGTTCATTTAAATCGTTTTTTTTAATTAGTTTTCCGCTACAATTCTGATTAAAAATGTTTTCAAAAATGTCGTCTTCAGTCAAGGAATTAAGGTTTTAAAATTTTATACGAAATTATCGAGGAAACAAGTAAGTGTACGGTTGGCAACCCGTGTCCGGGGACGACTCGGGGGCGTTAAAGATGTGGTATTGGAGCAGTGAACGTACCGGAAACGGGGAGGTTAACGGGGCGTTACAGGCTCGATGTGGATGGAAAGCACGTCAATCTCTCTCTCTCTCTCTCTCTCTCTCTCTCTCTCTGTTAGAGGACTTACTTTTGACCTCCGATCTTCGAGCGCCGCCTAATCCTAGCAACATGCTCTGCCTGAGCAACCAAGTTTAGACAAGCTACTCTCGGTCGAGCTGTCGTCGTTTTTCGAAGACCATCCTCTCGGGTGTCTAGTCTACACGACAAAGAACATGAAGGAATCGTAAAGAAGAAGAGAAAGAAGAAAGGTTGGGTTTTTTTTAGACCAGACTCGATTCATTTAAAGGCGATCCAATCGAACCGGCCCAACTAAACCAAAATCAGTCCAATCGAACTAGATCCGGTCCAACTAAACTAGATCCAACCCCAATTTTGACCAAAATTCTCCAGATGAACCAGATTGCTTCCAAACCATCAAATTGGAAAAATGAATTTAAAAGAAAAATATAATTTAAACAATTAGGGCGTTACGAAAAATAAACCCAAGTTTTCTGCTAAAGACATCGATGAAGAAGAGAAAGTATGAATTTTTATTGAATAAGAGATTCTTAATTAGTTTGCATACATCAGCAAGAACAAGTTTAAGTGGTTTACTTGCTTTTGATGTTGCCTCATTCAAAAAACTCTTATTTAAATTTGACACTATTTGCATTACGTGTTTGGTTTGCCTATGGATATCAATCCTTTCAATGTAAGCCTCTAAAATTAAGATGGTCAAGGTTCCAATGCAAAGTCATGAAGTGTCCTTCAGAGAACCCTTTAGACATTTAATAATGTCACCTACAATATCGACCAAAAACATTTTGTATTTTTCATCTTTATCTTTGCAATCACATATCTTTTATCATCTTGAAATAAGAAACTTCGATGTTTTATGTGAATCTTGTAATTTTTCTACAAGAGTTGACCAAAATTGAAATTGTGCTCTTCATATTCAAAACATAGTAAACAGGATGATCGCTATTTTTTATACGAATTAAAATTAAACCTTTGTCTATAATTTGAACTTTGTAGTTACCTCCAAATGTTACTAATTTGGACACCAAATTGTCGATCACCTCGTAGGATTTGAAGATGTACCTTCTTACTTTATAAACTTCTTGATAAGTGCTTGCTTTTTGATACTGTCCCGAATATGATTTCTCTAAATATTGATCAATAGGGGGTAAGAATTTGTTGATCTCTCTTATGCATTCTTTGGAGAGCCTCTCTTTAATTAGTAGTCAATGTGGAATCATCACGAGGATCGTTGTAGCTCATATAGAAAATCTCATATACATCTTGCGAGTTGAGCAAAACCTTCATATAAATACACTAATTCTCATAATTGTCTTTGGTAAGTTGAAGAAAATCGAATTAGACTTGCCCTAACCAATAAATTTTCTTAGGTATAGAACTGAAAGTAGGTTAGAGCTTTTGGCAAATAATATACTACTGCTACTCTTTCTTCATATTACAACTGCACTGAAGGTAAATGACGTGTAACCTATTCGCTCACATGTACTTTTTTTTCTTGGTTGGATCGAAAGTAAGACTAAACTAGAACCCCCAAGGTCAATCTATCTATCTTTTAGCTAGAACCTTATTTAAGAGTAGGAAATCCTATTAGAGTGCCCCTTTGCCTTGATCATTTGACATAAACTTGCCCTTTATAAAAAAAGAATGCTTCCTATAAAAATCGTATCCAATTAGGGCTTGTTCTTGGTAATCATACTCAAAGGTTAGTTTCCTCTACCCTATAACCTGGCTTGTTGACACTCGATGAAATGAAAGTTGCACTGGTTCTAGAAACGTATCCCCATTATGGGCAGATTTCGAAGCACTGGTTGCAATGAAATCATACCTCAAAAGGAGCACTCCAACCCTCAAGCTCACTCACTTATATGGGAGGGATTCATATTGGCATTAGCAAAGAAGAGGAATAAGTTCTGGTATTTATACAAGAACAATAAAATAAGCTCTGATCCCAATTTATTGGAAAGGGGAATAGAGATTTTGAAGAAGAAAAAATAAAGTATAGAAGGGAAAACTTGAGAAAAATTATTCTTCAAATGCCTTGGTTATTGCTTCATCGAAAATGATTAAACTTACTCATATGAATTGTAGTCTCACACTTTCTTGGACTTCGTGGCTCACATTTTGCACCTCCTGCTCAGTAGTTGCTTATTGGTGTGGTCGTAGTCGCTGGACTTCTAATGGAGAATGCAACGTGAGTTTGTGAGAGACAGAGAGTTGAGAGACGAGAGCGTCGAGCGAGGCGAGTTGAGGGCTTGGGCTGAGTTGGGCGTTATTGTGGTTTGCTATGTGGTCTTGGGCTTGGGCTTAAGTTCAAACCTAATTGTTAAACTGATTTCAAGCAGGTTGACCCACGGTTCAGTTCTTCTATGGTTTTGTTAATTTGTCACCTCTAAGACTACAAACCAAAATGTGGCCCACAGCTCTTGAGGGCGTAGGAATGTTCTCAATCCTTATATGTAGAAGAATCGACCAAACCAAAAAGAAATCACAGTAGTCTAGTCAGTAGTTTCAGTCCGATTATGTCCACCTCTAATCTTAATTTCTGGTTCCAACAATTCCAATTAACTTGAAATGATTTGCTCTAATTGGACCTGGAAAATGTCTATAACGTTCTTGCACCTGAAAAATGTATTATGGAAAGTCAAACAAAAAAGACATGAATACAATCAATAAAGAAATTTTTTGTCGCAGCCAAAAGCAAGAAAAGTTGATTTTTTAGTGAGACGTATCATATAAGGAATACTAGAATAGCACTTGATAATTTTGTTAGTAGTGGAAGTAGAGTCTGTTAGAGATAGGAGAGTGTTCTATGCTTTTTGAGAATGACATCTTTTTTTTTTTTTTTTCACTCAAATTTCTTTTAATGATATCTAATTTAATTATGTAATGTTATTTTAATAATTATTATTTATGATTAACAAAATTATTTTATTAATATATAAAATGTCATGTATTTAGAAAAATATTATTTAAGATAATCTAATAAATAGTATTACATAAATATCATTACAAATATATTTAACAGTTGCATCATAACAAATTATGCACATACTAATTAAGTTAATACTTATTTAGTTGTCAATCGTCGAGTTGAGTCTAAAAAATTCCTACTCAGCCTAACGAGTTTAATAAGCTAAACATAACGAGCCCAACGAAGTTAGTCTAACGAATAAACTCAAATTAAATGACTTGAATTGAACCGAACGTACTACAATACCAAGCCAGCCTAGTGGCTAGCGATGTCATCTCTACTTTTAACCATTAAATTAAATCTCATTTTAGGGTCCATTTATTAGAATTCTATATAAATAATAATAATAAATCATATTCGTATTAATTCCATATTAATGCCTTATCATTGGAATTCCCATTAACAAAGATAGAACAATTTAATTAGAGTTGAATTAAATTTCATATTAATGTGAAATTCTATATTAATATGTCTTACCATTGGAATTCCAATTAATAAAGATAATGCAATTTAATTGTAGTTGGTATTAAATTTCATATTAATGTCTTAACATTGGAATTTCATATTAATAAAGATATTAATTCTGATTCAGATGATTCTCATCGATTGGAGTTTTTTACTATTCATAATAAATTATATTCATATTAAATACGTTCCAATTAATAAAAATTATTGCAATTTAATTATAGACGACATAAATTGCTTTTAAGAATTTATTTTTAATAATAATAATTATTGGAGCGATTATGTTTGGATCTTTTATTATCATTATTATTATTATTATTATTATTATTATTTTTACATGTAAAATAATAAATAATAAATATTGTATTGTATGTGTTCTATTTTGACATTTTTAAGATTGAAATCGGTTGACTTTAACATACTCAAATATTTTTATGTGAAAAATATTTAATCCCTTTTCATAGTAAATATTAAATATGACAAAATATAAGATTTTATTTGGATTGTTTTTCTAACTCTTTTCAAAAGTCGTCATTTGTGTCTAATTATTGTTCATCGTCTTATCATCTTTCTATTTCATTGTATATATTATTGTTAGTTTTTTAAACATTCAAAGTAAGAAATTTCGTCGGCGGTAAATTACGTCATGAACAACGTGCAGGTGCTGGTACGTGTCAGTCACCCGGTACTTATGAAATGAGTACCAATCATTCAATGTCATTACTTATTGATTGAGCAATTAAATCCTAATATTTATGAATTGATTGCTCCTAATTTAGCATTGAACTAACAATCAATAATTAATTATATTGCATCAATCTTAATTTCTGGACTACACAATTAATTTATTCTCAAGATATATGTGTTAAGCAATTAAATCATACAAAACTATCAAAAAAATAAATTAATATGAAATATAAATTCTTTAAATATTTATAAAACAAGATATCGAGTAAATAAATATCATTATGAGAAATCAACGTGGTTAATTTAAAAAAATTTACGATCAACCCAACTTCATCTTTTCTCTCTGAATAATTACATGATAAAATAAATTTATTATATGTTAACACTTATGGAGTAGTTGAAGAAGTCTGCAGTGGAACGAAATTTCTTTACGACTTTGTATTTTTTCACATTTCAAATATAAATTATAGATTTGCTTGATTATTGTTTTAATATGTACGTTAATATAAAATTTATACAAATAACTATATAATTTTTATGAATTTTATAAAGCATAATAATAAAACGTACCTATAAAATATAATCAAAACAATTAATTATTTCTTAAAAATTTTCATTATATTTGCTTACTGTATACATAGCACTCATTAATTATAGAATAATGACACATTCATTATCTAATTTACTCTAACTTCGACATTTATTAATTAGTGCAATTAATCGGATAAAATAATTAAAATAACTTATCAATTGCCCCAATTAATCAGTCTTATATAAGCTGTAAAAGTTATAAGGTAAACATAGTATTAGCATAATTTATAAATTGATATCTACATAATTTAATTTAAAAACATTAATGGGAGCATGAGCAAAGGGAAACACAAGAAGATAAATTGCAAAGAAAAAGGATTGAGGCTTAAAGTTCATAAATAAAATTATTGAGGACCCACCAATTCTCTTTCCAATGTAGTTGGACGGTCTCCTCTAATTTATAACACATGGCCCACCGCTTATATGATCCCACTTCCATTTTAATGTCAATATAATATACATAATAACTTCTAATGGTAAGATACAACTGTTACGCACACTTATTGCGAGCCAACTCTAATGTGACTGTGACTGCCTTTGACAAACTTAAATGGGGTCACATTTATAATAGCATTCATTTTACATTAGGAATGAAAGTGTCAAACTGACTCCGTTGGTTCAGCTCGTTACGGTGTCATACGAGTCTTACAAAATTTTTGAAGACGGCCAAGTCACCCCTACCTTTTGGGCTAGCTATCTGGTTGGATCAGAAATTCTTCGATGTTTATACATTTCGAATGTTGTGAAGCCCTTTGACTTTATATTACATGTTACTTATAATGGGATGAACATTCAATAATATAGCAAATAATATTATTGTAAATTTAATAATATAATTCTCTTTATAAACTTAGAACATATTTCTTTCTAAATATATTAATATATAATTAAATATTATAGTAAATTTATATAAAACCTGAATATTTTAAAAGCAAATACTGCATATTCAATCTTATTATTTTAAAATTTTATTAGGAGATAGCTTTAGTTTAGTGAGACAGCCCGGTATATGAAGTCAAAGAGGATCCGACGGTGCCCAGCTCATATTAGTAGAGTGCACAATTTCATATTATTTAGAAAAGTGAAAAATACATAGTTTATAAGTAGAATTCCTCTTTATACATAGTACAACCATTTTGAGGTTGAGCTCAAAAACAAATCCGCGCGGTTTCCAGCGTAAAATGAATAATATTTTATTAGAAGCACTAGAAAACTTTACAAATAGTATTAGAGTTACTGCCAATCTGAAGTATGGCCGACGAGGATATTAAGCTCCAAAGGGGGGAGATTATGAAGCCAGCCATATGAAGGCAATGAGGATTTGATAGGACCCAGCTCATACCAGTAAGAGTGCACAATATCAAATTACTTGGGAGAGTGAAAAATGTATGGTTTATAAGTAAAGTTCCCCTCTCTACCTAGTACAACATATTTTGGTGCT
>CM039524.1:4974650-5043985 GCA_022433055.1 Begonia peltatifolia
CACACACACACACACACACACACACACACACACACACACACACACACTCTCTCTCTCTCTCTCTCTCTCTCTCTCTCTCTCTCTCTCTGCGATAATCATTTTATCTCCTCTGCTCTGCTGACCGATAGCTTAGGGTTTGATTTGGTTTCGATTTCTGAAGATTTTATGCTAGAATCTAGAGTGGTTGATGAGGGAATTAATGATTTGGAGCGGTTGAGGTGGGGGAGATTCAGAATTTGAGGAAAAGTCAAGAGGGTGTACTGTGCAATTCGGGTTTTCTGAATTTGAAATCTCCAATTATGGTTTAGACTATTCTTAATAGATTAGAATGTGATAGATTGGTGAGGAATTGGATGAGTTTTGCTTAAAAACCGAGGATGTAGGATTTTAGGCCCTAAAACAAAACCCTTTTTTAGTTTTCGCTCTAGCTACGAATGTTTGTTTTAGAAACCCTTTTAGTATGTTGAAATATGTTCCTTGAGGAGCGTTTGGATGCCGGAATCAGGTGATTCCGATAATCGTAGGAAAAGTTATGCGCATTTGAAGTTAAGTTAATTTTTGGTCGAGTCGAGTTAGTGAGCCGTTTTGGTCGGGTTTTGATAGGTTGAGTTAGTAGTTGTAATTTTAGTACACATGATGAGCTTTGGGATGAATTTTGATGTGAATTGATTATGTGATAGGTTGAGTCCGAGTGTTAAATAGAGGCCGATCACCACAAAAGTTTAGGAAGTCAGGTAAGTAGTGTTTGCATATGTGTTGCCCTTATGGGCCTACACCATAGGACGGTAGAGAAAGATTGTATGTGTTGTATGTTTCGCATGTTTTGTTTCAGGTATGCATCATATTTTGAAAAGTGTAACGAAAATGAATTTGAGTATGGTTTAAATTACGAATGTGAAGTATGATGTGTGAATGGTGAGGATTACATGGCCTCAAAGGAAGTGATTCGCCCTTCGACATAGACAGAAAATCGACTTGGGAAAATTGATCCGCTTCCCAACTCTGCAGGAGAATCGTTGATATAAGATTCATGTGCAGCTCTTGGGCTCCGTCGCTAGTTGAGTTGGGATGGTGGTGACTTGTCAGGAACAGTGTGGCGTAAGGGCCAACTAACTGGGGCGTCTGTACAACGTGGCCTTGAAGGAAGTGATTCGTCCTTCGACACAGTAAGAGAATCGACTTGGAAAAACTGATCCATTTACCAACTCTCTAGGAGGATCGTACGAACGATGACAGAAAACAGCAACATGTGTGAGAAAGTAGAGATTGCATGTGATAGAAATTGCATTGACCGTTTACATTTCATATTGCACTACTTACTGAGCATTAGGGTTATGTTTTGTGTTATGTGGTATAGGTGTTGATGATACAACCGGTGAATTTCGAGAGCTCAGCCAGGGCAAGTAGGCAGTTAGCGGTGCATGACCAGGGCATTGGCTCGGGAGACTGTGTTAGGGCGACCCGACCCATGGAGCATGTTCTGGGTATGGTGAGGTTTTGTTCTGAGGGATTCGTTTTGAGGAGTCCTTGTCATGTGTATAGGTCACGTGCCTAGATTTTGATGTATGGATGAGTTTTAAACGCTAGTAGCGTGTTGGTGTATAGTCATATTTTGAAGCTATTTGGAATATTTTGGTATGAGAATCCAAGTTTTTGGTTTCAAATGATTGAAACGTTACTTTATTCGTTTTCTTTTCTTGAGATCGACATTTTATTTAAGGCTACTGGTATAAATTGTCGACCTGTATGTGTAGGTGTCGACCGAACTAGTTGAATGTCGACTGCGATAGTCGACCTACGAAAACAGAACCAAACTAGGTGTCAACCTGTGTGTGTAAGTGTCGACCGGTTAGTGTAAAAATAGTAAAAGTGTCGATCACAAGGTTCGACCGGTTCAACCAGAAAGGATTATGGTGTCAACCTGTGCATACAGGTATCGATTGGTTAGTGAAATGAACATGGAAGTGTCAACTGCAAAGATCGACCGATGCAAACAGAGGCAAACGAGGTGCCGACTCATGTACTTAGATGTTGACCCTTGTGTGCAGAATGAGTCAGGTGTCCACCGAAGCTTACAGAGGTCGACCGGGACTCCTTTTTGTTTTAAAATTTGAAATTTAGTTAGTTTTTCATATAATGAGTTCTCCACGCAAATGTTGTTTTTCCGTTGCAAAGGGTTTAAATGTTTTAAACGACGCCGTCTTGAGACAACGAATAAATTTTAAACATTTCTCGAAAAATATATATTTTAGTGCGAGGACGTAGTCGAGTGTCGGTTCCGGGTTTAGACAACTCGGGTCGGTACGAGTCAGTAGTTCAGATCAGCGAATCGGATTTGGATAACTCGGGCGCCACACTCCACCCCCAAATGCACCCCCCGTTCGCTCTCCAGGCCAACGTGTCCGGCTCGAGGGGCACGGATGAGTGTTCTAAGAACGGGTTACCGCGTCTAAGACGCAGCAAACCATTCTTAGAACACGCAGAGGGTGAAGACCCTCCAACAGCAAACTGTTTTGCGTCTGTATATAAGCAAACAACGCCGTTTTTCGCCAGAAAACCCTAGTTTTCTCTCGGTGAAACCCGTCAATCTGTGCCTTTTGCCGATTTTTTCACCATATTTTGCAAAAATTTGCAACCAACCATCGAGGAAATCCGAAACCGAGCCAAAACCCCAAAAATCGAGATCTTTGGCAAAAATCAGAGAGCTTTTTACCAAAATTTGAGAGCCAGATGGCACAAGGTGGCCCATGAAACTGAGAGTCGGATTAAGTGCCACAACCGCCTCCTGGTTGTTTGTCTAAAGAATTTCGTAACGAACTGTGTCAAGAGCAGTACAAGCAGGATATGGGAATCCGCTTGCTCATTTATTGGAAGACTGCCAACTTTAGCGGTTAGGGGTCTCTGGGGATCAAGGAGATGTTTGACGGCATCTCCTTGCACGGGGTGTACAACATGACGGACCAGAGGTGCAACTGCGAACTTGAGTGGTAGCGAGAGGTCCGGGATCTTCAAGACGTACCTATTTGGTACAAAAATTATCATCACTCCAACAATTATCAACGATTTGATGGGATTTGAAATGGAGGCTGCAGAAAGATAATATCATAATTCCCGAGAATGTAATTTTTTTAGAACTGAAGAGGGACTCGAGTTCCTTAGGCGAATCCACCGCAACTAAGACATTAGAAGATTCATGAAGCTGAAATCAGTGGATCTCAACGTCAAAGCTCGGGTGGTACATAACCTAATCAGCCACGCCATCCTATCGAGGGATGGTCATAGAGATCTCGTCAGCTGGATGGATCTTTACATCATGGATAAGCTCTACAGCTGCACCATATTCGACCCGGGATACATGATCATAGGTCACATGCTTGAGGTTGGTCGATCCAAGAACAAGAACCTGCTATTTGGGACTCTGATTTGAAGGATCGTGTAGGGTGCCAGTTTCAGGTGGATAAGCTCTACAGCTGCACCATGTCCGACCCGGGATACATGATCATAGGTCACATGCTTGAGGTTGGTCGATCCAAGAACAAGAACCTGCTATTTGGGACTCTGATTTGAAGGATCGTGCAGGGTGCCAGTTTCAGGTGCCCATTGGAGGAAAGCAAATGAGATCACACAGATCCGTCGATATCTTTGACAGATCCATTTGACTCTGATGAGCCTAGTCGCAGTGGATGAGTCTTGGATGATTAAGGGAGATCTCGGAGCCTCCACATCTCAGGATGTTTCAATGGAAGTCGCCACTGCCACGACCACCGCGCCGCCATTGTACCCCTTAGAGGCTAGTCCGTGGAAGCAGAAGTTTGACAGACTGGAGCAGAGGTTTGACAGCATGGAGTAGAGGATGAGGGAGATCAGCTTGGCCCAAATACAGATTGAGCGTTGGTGTCAAGACGACACCGACGAACATGTCAATTCTCCGTAGTATATTTACTATGTTGTATTTCATGTCATGTATTGAACTTGTCGTATTTAAATTTGATGTACTATAATTTATGTCTTGATGTACTTTATTTTATGTGTTGATGTAGTTTTATTTTATGTCTGGGTGTACTTTAATTTTATGATTGGAATTTGGCTCTTAGGTATATATTTGAGGTTTGTTTTTTCAAGAATTGTGTAAAGATAGTTATGGCGGAGCCATAAAACAAACGAAATTCTAGCTAATTTTAGTTTTTAAATAAGGGTTAAATCTAAAAAAAATGTAAAAGTATTGACTTGGTTTCAAAAATGGCTCAAAGTATGAAATCAAATAAAAAATGGCTAAACTATCAAAAATATGAAAAAAAACGTGACGGTAAAAAAAAGTATTTATTACCAAACGATATCTAATTTACTAGAAATGTTTACCACATATTCTCTACATCACGAGAAAATAATTTGAAAATTTTCGTGATTTTCTAAAACTTGTAAGATTTATTATAATTGTTTTATAAAATAATTTAATAAAATTACAATAAATCATATAAGTACTTGAAAATTACAAAAATTTTCAGATTATCTTTTCGTGATGTGGGGAACATCTGATAATAATTTCCAATAAATTTTATAGCGTTTGACATTTTTTTTTAAACTTAATGTTACGTAGGCACAATTAACTTTTTTTTTTTTGTTCGATTTCATATTTGGAGCCCTTTGTATAACCAAATCAATACGTTGAGACTTTTTTTGAATTAACTATTTAAATAAGATGAAACAAGTAAATATTTGTGAACTGAATAACTCGTAACAAATAAGTATTATTAGAATAAATTAAAAGAAAAATTTTATATATAAAAAATAAATAAATAAGTATAATTTGAAATATTTTCGGACAGTAATTTGTTATGTCGGCTTAATCGGACCAGAAAGACATCACAAAGCTTAATACTTGCAAGACAAATTTCATTAACGCTTGAAAACATTAAGCAGAGAGTACTTAATGTGCCTACGAGGCCTCTAGCCTAGTCACAAATTAAAGCACACTCACTTTCTAACTTTCTTACTAACAAACTTTTTGTTATTTTAGGTGATGAGCTTTTCGAAGGCTTAGAGTGGAATCCAGACTCTCTAGAAAAATGACAAACCCACACATTTGCTTATTGGGACAGTGGAGCCAAGAATTATCTTGAGGGAATTTGTCTTCCCGGAGACAATCCTTTGTAACTGTTTATTTATTTCTATTTATTTTAATTTGACAAACACTAGCCCTCTTGTTAAAATTTTTGGCATATTTATTAGCTTTAAATTATGCATGCATGCATACATATATAGGATAGTTGGTGGTTGAAGATTAACGCTTAAAAGAAAGGCCCAAACTCTTTTGAAATTCGACGGGCGCGCATTAGAGAAGCTTGGCCCCTTGACAAGATGGAGGCGTTCATCCAAGCCCGACCTTTAAAGAAGATTGAAACATTCACTAGCCTTTAAACATCATGGACTAAGCATCAAAGCTTTATAAGACAACCAAGAGAAGATCGGCCCACATGGAGATTAAGAGCGTGCATTAACTCGGACTCACACGCCTTGCGCTTATCCGAAGCACTCTCACTTGAAGGCCCGATCCATTAGTGGAATAAGCGCGCTAAGCCCTTGATAATTTGAATTCTTTTCAGCTCTTTTCCCCTCATGGAATCAAGATAACTTGCCTTATAGGGAAATCATCTCAACGAAGGAAGATAAGGAAGGGCGTCTAATGCACGACCTTGATCACCCTATCATCAAATTTCCATTCTTAGGACACATTTAATCATGGTTATTGGAGTTTTTATTTAGGTTTTTTCATATCAATAAACACCGGCTCATTTCCCCTAAGGCATAAAGAGTATCGACTCTCAAGATAGGATAGCATCGGCATTTCTTGGTCGATTGGAGTTGTAGTCTCTATTGTTTCAAGCGTTTGGTTGCTTGTAAGCTCTTACTCCATCTTTTCCCTCCAAATCCTCTAGGGTTGGAAAATAGTGGAAAATGTGCCAACAATAGTCCAAGTGTTGTTATTTTTATTGGAAAATAACATCACCCGAAAGTGTTCAAAGTTGCTTTTCAGACCAACCACGGACCTCCTTGCATATCTCTTTCGTGCTTCATTATTTGTAATTGAAACTTTCAGGTTATAATCTCAACACATAAGATAACGTTTCATCTTTGAAGTGCTTGATTATTTGAGGTTTAATTCTTGAAGATATACTGGTTGCTTTGGGATGTTATCAGATTTAGCCGATAACATCGACTATCTTTTGTTTTCATTGCATAAACTTGAATTGCAAGTTTTTTGGCATATCAGTACTGATTAGGATAATTCCCAGAAAAAACTGTACTGAACAATCTCATAGACAAAATTACCTTTCCAATTAAGTTTCCAGAAAAGACTGTAAGAGTCACAAATAGTCCACATAAATTTCAGTTTCCTAGACATGACTTATTTTATACAGTCTAATTACACCACTAATATTTGGAAAGAAAAACAAAGTTAATATCGAACAATATAATTATCATAATGTCCTTTTTTTGAAATAACAATTAGAAATTTATTATACCTTTCGTCGATTGGAAATAATTGTCCATCCAGCTCCTGATTCAGTGTTCAGATCTCGCTTCAAATTTTGCAAGAACCACGTCTATGTCTCCGTGCACTCTTTTTCGACATTGGCAACAACAACGAGATATATTCCATCGTTGCCATCAATACTAACGGCTGATTATTTTGGATAATGGTGATATAGCAAGTGTATGTTCAAGTGACGATGAAATGTTACCATTAGAAGATTGTAGCGACGTGGATATAGAGGAATCCGTGAGGGGAAAGCTATTGGTTACTAGATGTGTACTCAACGTTCAAGCCAAGGAGAATGGAGATAAAATGCAAAGGAAGCATATATTTCACACTAGATGCACGTGAATAACAAAGTATGTAGTTTGATAATTGATAGTGAGAGTTGTACTAACACTGTTAGTACTTTGTTGGTAGAAAAATTGAGCTTGGAAACCATGAAGCATCTTAGGCCTTACAAGCTACAATGGTTGAGTGATTGTGGAGAAATGAAAGTGACTAAACAAGTGAAAGTTGCACTCACAATTAGTAAGTATAAAGATGAGGTTCTTTGTGATGTAGTACCCATGCAAGCTACACATATCCTTTTGGGGAGACCATGAGAATTTGATATAAACGTCAAAAACTATGGTTTCAAGAATGAGTACTCCTTTGATTAAAATGATAGGAAGATAATTCTCAACCTAGTAAAACTATGGGAAGCTAGTGAGAATCAAGAGATGATTGCAAAAGAATTCAAAAGAAGAGAAAAACCATTGAGTAAGAAAAAACATGAAAAAGAAGATAGTAAAGTGAGTGAAAGAGAGAAAAAAAGAGTGCAAGAAGAGAAAAGCTGAGAGTAACAGAAAACAAAAAGAGAATGAAAAAATGAGTGGAATGACAAGAAAAAGTAAGGTAAAAAAGTGTGATGATAGCTAGGCAAGAAGTACTTGTACTATTGTACAAAGATGTTTATCTTGTGACTAATGAACTAACTCATTCTCTTCCAAGTGTTGTTTCTTTCCTTTTGCAGAAATTTGAGGATGTGTTTTCCGAATAATTACCAAGAGGGTTACTCCTCCTCTGAGAAGGATTAAACATCAAATAGATTTTATGTTCAGAGCATCAATTCCTAATAAGCCGGCATAACGAGATAATCCCGAAGAAACCAAAGAAATACAAAGGCAAGTGAATGAACTAATAGAGAAGGGATTTGTAAAGAAAGTCTAAATTCATGCTCGGTTCCCATCATCTTAGTTCTGAGAAACATGGAACTTGGCCAATGTGTGTTGATTGTTGAGCAATCAACAAGATCATGGTAAAGTATCGATACCCTATTTCTCGATTGGATAATATGCTTGATGAGTTACATGGTGCATGCTTATTTTCAAAAATTGATCTAAAGAATGGATATTATCAAATTCATATGAAAGAGATAGATGAATGGAAAACAACATTTAGAACTAAATATGGTTTTTATAAGTGGTTAGTAATGTCATTTGGTTTGTCTAATGCACCAAGTACTTTTATGATATTGATTAATCATGTGTTGATATCTTTTATTGGAAAGTTTGTTGTTGTGTACTTTGATGATATCTTAGTTTATAGTAAAACTCGAGCTGCACATGTTGAACACTTGAATTCAGTTTTTAATACTTTAAGAGAAAATCAATTATACGCTAACTTAAATAAGTGCACATTTTGCATGAATACAGTAGTGTTTATTGGTTTTGTAGTTAGTTTAAGTGGAGTATCAGTGAATAAAGAAAAAGTCAAGGCAATTAGGGAATAACTGAGACCAAAAAATGCCAACGAGGTAAGAAGTTTTCATAGATTAATAAGCTTTTACAGAAAGTTTGTTAAAGATTTTAACACCATTGCGACTTCCTTAAATGATCTTATAAAGAAGAATGTTTAATTTAAGTGTACTGAAATACATGAACAAACATTTAATCTTATAAAAGGTAAACTTACTAATGTACCATTACTTGTTTTACCTAATTTTGATAAACCTTTTAAGATTGAATGTGATGCATCGGGCAAAGGTATTGGTGCTGTTTTAATGTAGGATTCCAAACTTATTACTCACTTTAGTGAGAAGCTTAATTGAGCAACTTTGAACTAGCCTACATACGATAAGGATTTGTATGTTTTAGTTCGAGCACTTCAAATGTGGCAACATCATTTGTTGCCAAAAGAATTCATTATTCGCTTCAATCATGAGAGTTTGAAACACTTGAAGTCGCAAGGAAAACTACACAAAAGGCACGAAAAATGGATGAAATTCATTAAAACATTTCCATACATCATCAAATATAAGAAAGGTAAGAAAAATGTACTAGTCGATGCATTGCTTGGTTTTGAACTTGTTAAGGAATTATACAAAGTAGATTCAAATTTTAGTGCAATTTGAAAATTATGTGAAAAAAATTGCATATAGTGACTATTATAGACATGCCGATTATCTATTCAAGCAAGATATACTTTGCATTCGTAAGTGTTACTTGAGATAATTGTTTGTTAGAGAAAGTCATGGAAATAGATTAATAAGACATTTTGGAGTAAATAAAACTTTGAATGTTTTACGTTAGCATTTGTATTGGTATAAGATAAGACATGATGTGCAATTAATTTGAGATAAATATATTATTGTTGATAGGTTTAGTAAGATGACACATTTTATTGCATGTTCGAAAACTAATGATGTTACACATGTTGCGAAATAATTCTTTAAAGAGATTGTGTGGTTATATGGCATACCTAAAACTATTGTGAGTGATCAAAATGTTAAATTTTTGAGTCCCTTTTGGAGAACTCTGTGGAATAAGGTACGCACTAAAATTTTATCCTCAACTGTAACACACCCTCAAACGGATGGACAAATCGAGGTAGTAAATAAAACACTTTCTACTTTGTTGAGAGCCATTATTTATAAGAACGTAAGACAATGAGAGAAGTATTTACCACATTGCATATAATAGGGTTGTTCATTCTACTACATCTTATTCACCATTTGAAATTGTTTATAATTTTAATCCTAATTCCAATGAATATGTTACATTTGCCTACTAATGAGTTTGCTAATTTTGATGGAAAGAAAAGAAAAAAAATTTTTTAGGGAACTACATACAAAGGTAAGAGAAAATGTTGAGAAAAAGAATGAATATTATACAAGTCAAGCAAGCAAGCACTAAGTGAAAGTTATTTTCAAGTCTGGAGATTAGGTTTGGATTCACTTAAAGAAGAAAGATTTGTCAATAGAAGAAAGAACAAGTTACAACTCCAAGGAGATAGTCTTTTAAGTGTTGGAATACATCAATGACAATACTTACAAGATTGATTTACCTAGTGAATATGGTAATGTAAGTGCTACTTTCAATGTTAGTGCCTTAACTTTATATGATGTTGGGGATTCGAGGACGAATCTTTTTTAGGAATGAGGGAATGATGCGAATCAAGGTGCAACCAACTTCAAGCCTAAAGTTAAATATCCATGTCAAGACATTGTAGGCTCAATGACAAGATCAAGAACCAAGAAAATGCATTAAGCCTTATGTGGATTAATTATAAAAATCCAAGAGAAAAATTCTTTTCAACAAGAGCTTAAATTAATAAATTTGTTAAGTATTGAAGAGGGTGCTTAGGAGAAAAGGAAGACCGAATACACTTGAAAAATACCTAGAGATTTATTGGCAAGTGGAATGAAAGCACAACAACAAAACAGGCACATGTAAAATCCATGCAGAGTTTTTTTTTTCTCTATTAAATTGGCAACCACTTATTTCCTAATTATTAAAGAAAGGTGGGGCGCAAAATTAGGAAGAAGAGCCACCAAATTGATCAATCAAATTGGTCCAAGTTTCCTTTTATTATGTAGTCAAAGTTTCCTTTTGTTTGGTGACCTACTTTCCTTTTATTTTTTGTCTAGTTTCTTTTATTAATTTGCTAATTTTCCTAGTCTTCAAACGTTTCATAATTACTTTCTTATTACATTTGGATACTTTGTAGCATATTTAAAGGCATAAACCCTACAACATTATATAATAAATATACAAGATTTTGAGTTACTCGTTGTGAAAATTTTCTTTTTGTTTCTTTGTGAAAAAACTAATATTCTTCAAGTCAAAACTTGAAAGATCAACTTGATGGCTTTGGTTCTATCCACAAGTTTGGTTACCGATCAAGCTCCTTGTTTGATTACTTTGGTTTTGTCGGCAAGGTTTGATACGAGTCAAGTTTCTTATACTTGATTTCAAAAATATTCTTGAGTTTCTATTTCACATTGTTGAAGGATCTCAGGTTTAATATACTTGTGGTTCTTATCAGTATGGTTTTTATTATTGTCGTGATGGAGGATTGATCCTGATGATCCTTTAGACAGTCTAGGTGTCAAAGTATCAGGAGAACATCTTAGTACATATTCTGCTATGTGAAAGTTGTTATGTTTGTATGGTATGAAATGGGTAATAGAGCTGTGATGATGCGCTCTTTAGGTTTTAAATCTCTAAACCTGATGAGGGTATTTGTTGATTATCGTTTATACGGATTGCTTCGTAGATGACCATTGTTCACCGATAGTTCGGGTAACGAGGTTTGATCTTCGGATTGCACATTGCTTATTTCTTCTTTTTGGCTTATGAGGTATTTCCGGACTTCGATCGATGTCTTTCTATGTTTATGTGATGGATGAGTCCTTAAGTGATCCTCTGTTTTCATTGAAATGATTCCATATGATAAGTACGATGACGTCGTATTTTTGTGTAGTCATCTATGTATACGACAATGTTTATTTAATGCTTCATTGGTGGCTCAAAGAGCCTTTTCCTTTAAAGGATGAAAATGAGTTTTCATATGATGATATTTTGAAAGCCATTTTGATATCTCATCATGTTTTAACAAAATAATATAAAGAAGTTTTACATGCATTTAATGAAACATTTCTACTGAGTTAGTCAATTACATCGAACAACCTTCTCTCAAGAAAGAACAATGGCAGTGAATAGCTGGAGTTCGGAAGCTGTTTCCTTTATTTATTTTCTTATTGACTGTTTATTTGAACTCCAATTAGGATCTCTCTAGTTTGATTTGTATAAGATTATCAGGATTGGATTTGAAGTTGAAATTGAACTTATTGAACTGCTTTTACTTTATCGCATTATTATATCTATGATTACTATGTGGATTTTGCTTTAGATTAATATTCAAATCTTTCACTGCAAACCAAGCTTTTGGCTAGGTGACCGGGTCCTCTCTAAGGATTGGGTTGGGCAACCCAGCGTTCCGTTAAGCACACCTCCAGTTCGTGACAATTGTCATATTAAATTTTTACTATTGTATCATTTATTAGACTTGAATGTGTGTTGATGCAAATGTGTCGGATGGTTGAAGTTGTGAAAGGGAAAGGAAAAGGGAAAGTACCCTACCCATGATCAAAATAATGGCAATGTTATTGACATGACTTAGAGTTCGGGCTTTCTTCAATTGTAAGAGCTTGAAATATTCTTTTTTTTAGCATAATGGATTATGTCAAGGATTATGGTTATATCTTGAAATATTATTCAAGTAAAGCGAAAGAAATTTTGAGTCATCAAAGTTTAAGGTTAACTTTCCTATTTGTTCTTGGGTTAATAGAAGAGTTCTTTACCCATTGATGAATACAAACTGTAGTATCATATTGGTGCTAAGATGATTTGTGTGTAATTTGGTAGCAACTTCTAATCCTTATGTAGCGTATTAAGAAACGCAAAAACTTGATGTTGATTTTGATGAGAGTTTTGATTAATCGAAAGATGATATCAGCATGACAATTGAGAGGTTTGTGTTGATGCTTTTATGCTTTTCAAAAGTAAAATTGTTATGAGAAATGATTTAGAATTGAGATGGATAGACTACTTTAGGGTAGGTGAGAGTTAAAGGTTGAAAATTGTTATTCATGTCTAAAATCATGATTTGAAACGTCAATATTAGTTGATTGACATATGTGAGGATGTGACACAACATGTTTTAACATTTCTGAACCGTCAACAGATTGTAACTAAGCATTAGAGACTTGTTAGTTTATCATAGTCTTACCTATTCCAAACTAAGAATCAAACATTCTCGAATTTGGCACTAGATTGATGAGGGTTGTGCAGAGATATAATATTATTTGGGTTTTTGTTGAATAATTGATTAATTTACTTATTTTAATTCTAGTAAGAATGAATTACTTCTCGTCTTAGTAAAGTAATTTATATGTAAAGGACATTGTTTGAATATACATGTTTCTTCTATATTATATTTTATAGAGTCTCGAGATATTTATTAGGTTTGGAAAACCCTCCAAAGAACTTTGGTATTCAGTAAAACTTTAGCACGGTATAGTATTCTCATTCAGATGAATGCACTAGGAGTGCGGTCCAAATTCTTGTGGAAATTTGGATTTTTGTGATGGTTGGGTGAACCATTTGTTATTAGTTAAGTTTGTACATTATAATATCCATCAAACTACTATTGGATTTTCACCGTGTAAGATCCCTTTGACGGGAGACCGTGTATAATGCTTGTGTTGGGCTGAGACTTAGGGAAGATTGATTTTTTATAACTGTTTTTCAATTTAATAAGCAATTTGCTTTATGGCTTATGCAATCAAATTACCCCATATCTAAAATGTGTATAAAGTGTACTTCAAATTGCTCATATGGTATTCCTTAATCGGATGTTACTATCCAAGATTACATTTCTTATGTGGATTGGCTAAGAAGGATATTAGGTCGTGCAATCCGACTACTTTATCATTGTCACATGCTTTGATTTGAGGTTTAATAGGAGTCCAACGAGAAAGAACCTACATAGGAGGTTGAATTTGAGATGGTGGCAAAGTAACCACATTTGTTTGATAGCGTACTTGAGGTGGTTTTAAATTCTTGGGACAAAAGTTTTTAAATGGGAGAGAACGTAAAATCCAAATATTTCAAAGGCAAATTTCGAAGATTTTTTTTATTAGTTCAAAATTTTATTGGGGGCAGTTAAGGAGTTAGTGAGTGTGAGCTTTCCGCGAGCGAGACCAATACACTTGGGGTAAACACGGTCCGGTTCGGTCTGGTCCAGAGCCCGGACTGAGTCTTCGGAAATTTTTTCTCAAAGACCGGAACTGGCCTTGGAATGGATCGGGACCGGACCAAAATTTTCGGTCCAATTGCAGTCTGTTCCCAAGTTCTCCCACCAACAATTTTTTTTTCATCGTAGACACCCAATAGACTAATTATGTAGTTGTTTCCTTTTCAAATCTCTGTCCTTCGATCTCCCATGGTATCTGCTCGATACAACCAATAGACTTCCACTTGAAAGGTGAGAGATTTGAAAAGGAAACAACTACATTGAGGAACATCCAATGTCAATACAATGTGGGAGAAAGCAAAGTAAATTATATATGAATTTGACGATGCACACAGTATTTTCATCAAGAAGAGTGGATCTCAAGTGAATCAAAATGCTCTAAACCATTTATATGGATATTGGCAAGAATAATTGACGATGCAGTAGAAAAAAATCTCAGCAAAAATCACACATACAGTGAGCTGTGACTGAGCTGACTACCTAGCACCGAGGACAATCGACTGGCAAGCACGGAGATTGGGCAAGAGCGAGGACAGAGTTGGGTACCGAGGATAGGCCGAGTCGCTAAGCACCGAGCACAGAGCTGAGCACTGACGAAGCGACGACAGAGGCGAGGCACAAAGCCGAGCACCGACGACAGGCTAGGCGAGTGCGAGGCGAGTGCTAATGAGGGGATGCTGGACTATGGCTGGACTATCCCAACTGAGCAAGGGAGCAGTCGAGCAGATGCGAGGCGCGACGATTTGCCGACGTTTGCGAAATGCCAAATCGCAAATTGCTCTCGGCCCGGTGGTTTTAATCAATTTTTTTTTAATTCTCAGTTGGGTCCCAAATTTTCCGAATATTTGAGTGAGGACCGTGGACCGGAATGAGAACCAATGGGTTTTTCGGGTGTGGACCGAAGACCAAACCGTAGTCCAATGACTTGGGACCAAAACCGGTGGACTGGTATGATTCTCGATCCACGAGCCGATTCTGCTCTGTCCTACGATACATTATATATTTGTGTTTTTCTTCTGGAAAACCTAATTTACATGGAAGCACTGTTGAGGGTCGTTAGTTGTCTGGAGAAGATAGATCAGGGAATAAATAATTTGATTGATGGCCCCAATTTTCGGAGATTTTGAGGTAATTGGATTGAAAAGGTAAGTTAATTTTCATCGCATTGGCCTATGGAGAAATTCAGATTTTTAATTTGAATATTTAATTGATATTACAATTTTTTTCATTTTAGAAGAGAGAGACGCGAAAGAGATTCCATTGAATTTTTTCAAGGCAAGTCAAACTCCTACAATATTTTCAGTGTTGATAAATTTTGGACTTTTTACAAGAGATGTTGATATAGGGTCAAAATCTAATTGTTTATGTGGAATCGGCGCATAATCAACATTTTGGGTGTATGTGAATTTTAGATAATTAGAAGGTTGGCCAGAATTTACATTTTTTTAATGGAATTTTTTACTGAATCTCAGAGTTGAAGTAAAAATTTTGAAATATTGATGAGGTTGCATTGAGGATAAAGAGGATGTATACTTCGGGTGATAATACTTCTCATCATGGGTTAGACAGCAAACTTCTCTGAGATTGATCGTTTAATTTGTCGTTTCTGTTAGACCTTTTTTCGAGTCGTGACACTAATGGTTGTAACATAAGCAAAATTGTTAAGATTTCTATGAATATGATTAAAAGTTCAGTTGTTTCAAAACTTTGAGAAAGATGAGAGTTTTGGAGGATCTCGAGTTAATGTTGTGGCATTAAATAGAATAATCACTAAGAATTTTGAAGAAATCAAAAACGGGAATTTCAGAAAATATGCCACAATGTAAAACTTAGATTTAATCGTGCCACTTTTTCCAGTTACGGGATATTTGTGAAGATGTGAGACCCACAGTGCCTAGGTATTTGAAGACTGAACATTAAGGCATCACAGTGTACACGTGTTGCAACGCCTCTTTTGTTGTATGCTACGACATGATTGCACCTAGGTGCTTATGTTTATTATACCGCGTCTTTTGAGCCTGAGTTGGCCAAGTTAGATTTTTAACTCATTTGATTCTTAAGTTTATTCATATCCTAGTTGCGGATTCCAACAATCATTTGGAAATTTTAAAATGATTCTAATGAATATATATTGATAGGTTTCAAGGCTTGACAAAGTACTGAGCTTTCTTGAATTTTTAGATACTTACGCTTTGGCATTGATAGTCCAGGTTGAAGTAGATGTTTATTTTTTGTATAATGCATGTATATTTTGAGACGTATTTTCATATTTTTTAAGATATGTCTTTATAAGTTGTCTATTTTTATATCATATATGTATGATTTTTACTGTTATATTTTATTTGAGCACACTCACATTATTTTAAATTACTGATCAGCTCAGTTACGTGAAATGAGTTTGAGCATTGGAGAATGTGTTACACACGTTATTATTTGTTACTCACTTTCGAACGTTGTAAAATGTGCTTCTTGTTATGAAAATATAATAATTGGACGATTCCCCGTGTTGTGTCAATGAGTGTGAACCGCTAAACTTGATTAATATTATTAAATTATTACAATAATCGAGTATCATCTTTTCCTTATACTTTGGGCATTTGGTGTTCGGAGTCCATGACTTTTTTTCATAGATATTATATTGATGTGTTAGTGACTGTACTAAAGTATTGTTGGTATCCACCAGCTCTGTTGATATTTCTTTTTCAATTTTAAAGTACGATTTTATTGCACGCTTCTACGTTCTTTCATATACACTTATTATTGATCATGTCGTAAATCGCTATTGCATTTAGTCGACTAACCCTAATGATATCACATTCTAAGTCATAGTAGGGGAGACATTCAGCAATTGGTGGAGAATTGATTACAATTATTACTTTCATCTGGGTGAGATATAACTCTTATTATCTTTGAATCTTTTGGTTATATTACTCTGTTTCTCCTTTCCGTACAGTTATTTTTAGAGTTGTACTATTTGTTATCTTTGATGTTATTAGTGGACTACTAGGTAAGTCCAATGTTATTGGGTCCTCTCTTTATTGTTATTAAGTCTTCATTCCCTTCCATATTTAGTTATCATGAAAAGGTGGGACGGATTGATCCACTCTTCTGATCGATTTGTTCATTATTATGTCATGACTCACGTTGGGTTGGGACAATATTTATTTGCATGGGATTGAATTTTTTTAAGTCACTTCATTACACTTAATTCGTTTAACTTGATTTAATAGGCTAGTTTAACAACTATGCACTTAGAACTCTCAAATGTGTGCAAAGCTTTTGTTAATAGTTGAAGTGGGGGTTACAGAATTTTCCACATGGACTTTTTGTCAACGGAATTTCTTGCAATAATAAATGTGAAAGAATTGTAATTCCCATTGCAATTTAATACCCTAATGGTATCATATCCTAGCCAGAGTTATTACTCTATAATTCTGGAGTTTCCATAAGATATAAGTATCATGTTGTTTTTTTCACTCACTCAAGTTCAAACCCATAATTCAAAATCTTGTAGTGGACGCTTATTGAGCTGAATAATAATAGTTAGAGATTCTCTCCAAAGTAAGTCTTTAATTTTTAATAGGGATTGCTGAAGTCTAGGTTACAATATTGACGATCAATTAGATGAAATGGTGATGGTTCACATTGAATTTGGTTGCTAGTTGGTAATTGAAAAAGAATTATTACATGAATATTATTGTTAAAAATCAGTGATTAATTAAATAAAATATTCATATTTTGTTATATAGTCCTATAATATCGTATGTAGTATCAAGTTTGCATAAAATTTATGTTTTTTTTATCTCTTCAACAATATATTCATTCAAAATCTATATTTATTGTAGACTGATGTTGAAAAGTTGATGATGCAAAGTGATTTTAAAGAATAAAAACAAAAACAATAACCAGTAACAAAAAGAAGATTCTTGAGAGACAGAAGAACTAAGAAAAAACTGAAATTTTGTGAGGAAAAAGTTGTGGATTGATTTGATTATCAAATTCTTATTGGAATGACAGCAAAAATTTACTTTCAAATTTCAAAATTCAAAATTGAACAGAGAGAGAATGAAATATTTAAAAAATGGAAGAAATAGCCATTTTTTAGGGAGCCAAACAAGGGCCCGAGGGGGCTAAACAGAAAATAAGAACAATTCTCAGAGAAAAGACAAAGGGAGAATTAAAACATAGTATTGCTACAAGCACAAAAGAATTTTCATATTTTTTCTGATTTTAATATGATTATTTCTTCTTTTTCCATGAGTTAAATATTTCTTGATTTTGAAGAGAGTATTAAACTATGTGAATTTACTTTTGTTATAAATTGTTTTATTAATCAAGTTAAGTAATTCAATATGGTTTTATTGTATATTTTATTCAATTTTCGGAAGGCATGAATAAATATTAAGATTGTTGTTGTACCTGATGGTCAATAAAAACATAGCGAGTTAGAATTGTACTTAAGAATTATTTATAATATTTGTATGTAAAAAAGTATCATTAAAAATATTGTGAAAATTAATCAATGCCGGACTTTATTCAAAATAAATTTTTAGGCCATTTAACTTATTGGTCTTAGCATCTTTTACAACATTTGTAATGAAAACTTCGTAAAAAGGGAAATCAAATTTGTACTTTACTTTCTTCCATGAAAATTTGTGTTATACTTGGGCAATTATTTCTCAACAACATTGTTCGTGCTTAATAAAATTTCTCAATGATTATAAATCTGATAATTTTATTTTCGTGGGATTCAACATTTACTTATCACTATTACTTATTTGTAATACGTGCACATATGTAGTGTTACTTTTTGGATAGCACTAGAGTTACATTAGATGATCATGTATTTTTTGTAAATTTAGAGCTTAATAACTCTAAAAAAATAGTTATTATATTGGTATATCGTTGTACATATAGTTTAGAGTGAGAGGATAGGTTTCTAGCTCAATTATGTGCTCAAATTTCTTAAACAAATGGGCATCACTGTGGCGTTACAGATCTTCATTATATTGTGCACAAGAGTAAGCTTCTATTTGTAAAGACTTTCACAATTCTCAAGTAGTGGTCGCCCTCTACTATTCATCTAGGCACCCGATATAGCCGTTAGAGCCATCAAAGAGGTAATGGGTTTTTGCAAGTACTTTAATAGATTTTCGCTCAAGACATCCAAACTTCGTGACTGGGCATCTGCTTGAAATTTCAAGGCGGACATAACAGAACACTGGGTCGAACGACCCGATCCTCAGAGAGTACCTGATCGTCCAATCTAAGATTTGGTTCGCAGCAAAAGACTTGAACACAAATTAAAGTCAAAAAATTCATATAGTGATTATATATATAATAGTGCAATAATTAAATAACAGTTCAATATGAAATTAAATGTCAAAGTTTAAATCCAATTAGTCTCATAAAACCCAAATATAAAATAGAAGTTCTCACAATAACTAAACATATAACAAGAAATAAATAAAAGGAACTGTCTCCACTGAGATCCAGCTATAGATCGCTCTTATCCTTGCCTCGAAAAGGAGAGTGTTATTTAGGGTGAGTGACTAACTCATTAAGAAAGTTATATTAAATACAAATGCATGTTAAACTTATTTTAACTTTCATTGAAAAAACATGATTATATTATAAATAGTTTTAAAACATCTTTTTATGAAAATCCATTTCCATCGTTTTAAGAAAACATGTTTCATGCGAAACTGATGCGGTATTATTTGAAAATGTTGTTGTATACATAGAAAACTATACCAAGTAGGCAATCATTGTAGTTTCAAATTAAAATCAACTCAGTTAAAAAGGAGGGTCACTCAAGGACCCTCAGACACACTAGCATTGAAAAGCGGCAATCCAAAGATCCAGTAACACTTCATAAGAGAGGAGGAATTTGAAGTAACGGCCCAAAGAATAAATTTGTGTATTTATACGGATTTTCTTTTACGAAGTTGTTATTATTCAATTTGTATGGCTTATAGAATAGGATGTCACTGAGATTTTTATTATTTTTACTCTGTTTATAAATTGAAGAGAAAAATAAAATGAACCACCAAGCAATTCAAATGAATCTTATTTATCGCATAATTCTTGCTATTCGAACGAATGTTGTACAATATGTAGCTTCAGCAGTGGACTTTACATAAGAAAGAAATCGACCATAATCAAGATTTTCATTTTCTGACTTTCTCATGTGATTATTTATACTCTTTTTTATTGCTTTAATTTCTACTTAATTCATATCACCTGATTATTCATTGTAAATTAATTTTTTTTACTTAGATTTAAAGTTCGATAATTTTATCCACATGGGTTCGACTCGTATTAATTCTTTATTACTTTATTAGTGACATGAGCACTTGCATTATTGATGCAATTTTTTTACTAAAAAGTTTTTGACTATGTTGTCAGGGATAATTTTACCAAAATTTTGATCTTTGTGAAACATTTAACAAAACAAACTTGATACTTCTCCTTGTTTGTTTTTTAGGTATCTCATAGTAAAATAAGAATGACGTACAACAATTATCAATTGTTATTCGAGAGTTGAATTCGAGTCAACAAGTTGCTAGTAGGCATGAATTTGATGCAATGAAGAGAAACTTGATAGTTTGAGTTTTTTTACTTACCAATGTGATTAATTCGAATAACATGGAATATGGATAGAGAACACCAAGTATTTCATGCACATTTTGTGAAGGAGCACATTGTCCATCAAATCCATAATCAATTTATTATGAGGATTACAAGTGAAGCCTTCAACATTCTTTTCACAACAAACAAGTTAAACGATAAGGGAAGTTTCGTGTTTTTTTTTTTTTTTTTGCAGGGAATATCATGATTATAACGTATGTCTTACTAATTCAGAATCAATGAATTATGTCGATTATAACAGCAACAATAACCCATATTCCAACACTTACACCATCCTCGTTGCAAACATCATTCAAAATTCCAATGGAATTCAAAGCAATAAGATAAAACCGCACAAAACAAACTTGCAGCAGTTCATCTTCTAAGTTTCTCGCAACCAACACACAATGTAGTGCCCCAATCTCAACAAGATAATTTTTCTAGAGAATATAGATAAAAAATAGATATTATCTTCCAGAATATAGCTGCTTTGATTAAAATCTAGAGAACGAAGTGGGTCAGATAGCTCAAACAATAAATACAAAAAATTTGAGACAACTTCCAAGTGATATGGATGTCCTAAGAAGAGAAGATAAAGGGAATGATAAGTCAATAATTATGAGAAATGATAGAGAAAAATAAAGATTCATAGGAGGAAAACACAGATTCATAAAGAAATAGCAGTGAAAGAAAGCTCATTTGGTTAGAAAAACAATGCTGAAATTTGCAAGATGCAGCATTACCACAACAAACAGTCACAAAAAATTAAGTTCAGCAATTTTCTCCACCATTTTCACAGAGTCTTCAAAGACAATATCAAGATATCATTCAAGAAATTTTGGAGGTTTTGAAGAAACTTTATATTAGTATCCCTCTCATGAAGCTTTGAAGAAAATATTGAGCTGCACCAAAATTTTTCAAGAAAATCTTTTAAGGAAAAGGAGACTCAATAAATTTGAAAAAGTGGATAAAAAAGAGAAAAATGATATGAAAAAGGACTACTCTGAATGGAAAGTCATATGAGACAGAGACAAAATTTTTGCCTCTTTACGAGCTCTTAGTTGAAGAAAAAAGAGAAGTAGTCGGGATATTAACTTTAAACAAGTGCTTTGGGAGGCATCCCAAGTTTAATTGTTTTTTGTTTTATTTTATTATTTTTTAAGCATTTGAAGATTAGTTTTGTCTGATTTGCCATTAGGCACAAATGATTCATGTAGTTGATATAAAAGAAGATAAGTTTGGGGAGATAAAAAAAGAAAAAATAAAGGAAAAATAAATAAAATTAAAAATTGATTTGTGATCCCTCAGTCTACTTTCAAACCCGAGTGAGTTTTTTTGGATACTCGATAGGTAGAAAATCATTTTCAGAGAGACTTAGGGAGAAACTCCATCGCAACACCGTTGACTATACTCCTCTATATATTTTATTTATTATAAAAGTATATTATCTCTTTTTAGTGACATTATTGATTAACTAGAGGTTGTTATCACTAATGTTGTCAATCTTGTAAAAAGATAGTGTAACTTAAAAAGAAGTCAATTAAGAAATTAAAAAAATCCTCAATACTTATGACAATAATTAAATCTTTGAATCTAATGTCACTAATTTATTCAAGTTAGTAGAAATAGTTTGTAGAACTAGCATATATTACATTAGATTTAGCATGATATAATGAGGCTTTCATAATTTGAGAAATTTTTAACTTATAACATGCACATAAACACCCTACGAAAAGAATTATTTTGAGAATAAATTTAAATTCTATTGATTTAATATTTAATGATATATTAGGATTTTCATTTATTTAGAATTAAATGTAACCCTAAAAATTTTAGATTCTAACATTGGTAGCATGATTGAAGCCAATTTGGAGATTTTATTTATCAAATTTAATTTTACATCACACAAGAATGAGCAATTATTCGAGTTTGGGGATATGATAACTTTTTAAAAGAGTTATTACATAATGTATTTTATTAATATTATTATTACAAAATCAGTGATTAAATAAATAAAAAATCTTATTTTGTTACATAATGCTACAACATCATATTTGCATAAAATATTTGTTTTTTATTTTTTTAAAAATTATTTATTTAAAATTGATATTTTTTTGTAGATTGTTGATGATGCAAGCAAATTTTAAGCAATAAAGATTTTAAATGCTCGAAAATACAAAAGAAATATTTTAGAGCAAGAGAAGAATAAAGAAACAACTAAGATTTTGGGAGAAACAAAAAATATCTAATCAAAATAAATATTTTAATTTGATAAAAAAAAAAAGAGGAAATCTTGGAAAGAAAATTATTTTAAAAGGAAGCATTTTTTGTTGCAGAAGGAAGGGAGACATTGGAAGTCAAACACATAGCCCGAAAGGGCTGAAGAGAAAGAAATTCAGATAAGAAAGGGAGAAGAATAAAGAATACTGCAGATTCTTTTTAGAATTTTTTCTTTAATACTTTGTGAAGAAATATAACTTCATTAAGTTAAATATTAAGAGATCAAATTGATAATTTTAGTTCTTATCAACAAGTTTGGTATAGCTCAAACTTTATGTTTAATAACTTTAGTTCCGTCGACAAAATTTGATTGAGGTCAAATTCTATTTTACTTAATTCAAAAACATTTCTGAGTTTATATTCTGTGTTATTAAAGAGTCTCGGATTTAATATACTCGTGGTTCTCATCTTTTAATATCATATCAAAGGCCCCTAGATTCAAGTGCTATCTTTATTTCCTAGCAATCTCTTCTTCTCCCAAATTTATTTTTCAAAATTCTTCATTAAAATAAAATTCATTTTTTTTATTCTTAAAGTTTCAAATTTCATTATTGAAATTTCAATTCTTATATTAAAGTCTCGAATTTCTTTCTTGAAATTTTGACTATTGATATTAAAGTTTCGAATTTTATTCTTGAAATTTCGATTAGCATTCTTGAAGTTCGAGTTTCATTCTTGAAATTTTGACTATTATTCTTAAAGTTTGGAACTTTGCTCGTAAAGTTTCAACTCTTATTTTTAAGATCTCAAATTTTATTTTTAAAATTTCGATTCTAATTTCTTTGACATCTTTATTCTCATCAATCAGAAACATCAATTCTTATTCGCTCTTGTACTTATTTTATTTTTTTTCATTGACTATCAACAAAGTTTTCTTAATTGATTATTCATATTTCATTCTTTCAAAATAGTTTGATTCTATTATTCTTCCAGATTAGAATTCTTCGCTTAAAAATTTGATCTTGCTTGTTTTACTTATCAAATATTTTTCTCTTTATCAAAATTTTACATGAATAGCAAAAAGAAAAAATCAAGAGGTAAAAGGCAAGAGGGTGAGATTATTTTATAAACACCATATTTTGAGTGAAACACGAGTGGAGTGATATTGTTTCAGTGTAAACATGTGAAAGAGCTCAATTAAACTAACTTTGCATTTTGACAAGTTTTCTTGTTGTTCTTCTTCTTTTTTATACCATGCTTAAATTTCACAAAATCTCTAAAAACAGTACATAAGCCAAGAAGAGACTGACGATGGAATCCTAAACAACATCTGTAATAACCCAGAAATTTCGAATTTTAAATCTAATTTCTGAAATTTTTAATTTAATCTTTGTTGTAGTTCCGAGAAATATTTTAACAGGTAGATTAAATTATAAAACTCGGAGTCTAGTTTGTGATGGTTTTCGAAAATTTTAAAGTCAGCAGGGCGAGAATTTAGCGAAGTTACGGACGATAAAAACACGCGAGGGCGTTTTGTTAAATTTATTATTTACATTATTTTATAAGATTAAAATTTTACAAAACAACTGAACGGCTTTTGCGAAGCCGTTCAGTGTTTGGTACTGCTTTACCGAAGCCGAAAGCGAATGCGCGAGAGAGGGCGATCGGGAGCTCGGTTTTGGTCTTCGATCGGTGGATGACGAGCGCGAGTTTGTGAGTGGAACCGCAGCCAAGTATTTCTTCTCCGACGAACTGAGGTCGTTTAGTTTCAGCAGCTCGAACTCCCGAAGTGAGAGCCCGAGTGTCTCCTGCCGACGACTGCAAGGAAGGGCCCATTCGGTTATGTTGCCAGCAACCGAGCGCACGGATTTTTTTGTCTTCTTCCATTTCCCACCCGAGTGCAGAGCGGCACCACCCTGTAAGTCCCTCTCTCCCTCTGCTGTCCTGTCCGGTTTGGTCGAGAGTAAGGTTCGGTTTCCCTCCGTTTTCTGTGAATTTGGCTGCAATGTTTGAGTGGATTAGGAGGGTGAGCGGGAGTGTTAGTGGATGGGCAGTAGGCGATTGGTGAGAGGGAGAGAAACCGAGGGAGAAAGGGTGAGCCAAAATTCAGATTTTGTGCGTGAATTTCTGATTTTCGGTTGGATTATGCTAATAATGTGAAATGTGGTTGTTCGGTGAAGAAATTGGCGAAATTGGATCGAAGTTGAGATTTCGGATTTTTTTTCGTATGAAAATAGATTCTGTTTTTGGCCGTTTCGGCCTAGCTTCGGTTGATCATTTTAAATTCTGTTTTTGTGGGTTGAATTAGGTTGTTAGAGCAATGTATGGCCGCTGGAATCGTTCGATTTCGATATCCGATGCAAAAGTTATGCGCATCGAAAGTTTATGTCGGATTTTGGTCCAAGTCAAATTAGTGAGCGTTTTTCGTAGAATTGAGACGTGTGATAGTGGCATGGTTGTTTTTGATGCGTAAAGCTAATTTTGAGTGATTTTTGGTTGAAGAAAAACAAAAATGTGAAATTGAATAAAAAGGGGCAAATTCGGTTTCAGGATTTTTCCACCTAGCTGCGGTTTACCATTTTAAAATCTGTCTTAGTATGTTAAACTAGGTTCCTAAGGAAACGTTTAGTCTCATAAATCACTCGATTCCGTTAAAGGACGCAAAAGTTATGCGCGTCTGAACTTTACGCTGGTTTTCGGCCAAACCAAACCAGTTACTCGTTTTAGTTGGAATTTCATGAGGGTAGTTAAAGAATGTCATTTTAAATTATTTGGTGAGTTTCGAAGTAAAGATTGATGAGTGAATTGTTTGCGTTTTAGGTTGAGGCATTTTGGCGAAGTTGTGCGTCGATCGAGCTTAGAACGCCAGGTAATTAATGCATGCATGTGTTTTGCCCAAGTGGGCCTACAACGTAGAACTTTAAAATTTTATGTTGTTGATCGTGGTGTGCGTGCGTATTTTTTGACATGCATCATTTTTAAAACGGGAACGAAAATGGTTTTGAGCATATTTTGAGTAAGTGATGAGACGTGTGGCGGTGGTATCGCGAATCTTGCTAGTATGCGGGCCGGTGCTTCACTAGTCGCGGATTTCGCTGGAGGAGTGGGCCGGCTGGGCCGTCACGCGGCGTGGATGTGTTGACGGTGAGGGTGATGGGCAGTGGTACTACGGATCCTACTCGTGTGTGGGCCGGTGCAACACCAGTCGCAGATTCCGCTTGAGAAGTGGGCCGGCTGGGCTGTCGCGAAACGTGTATGTGTGGCAACTGTGGCTCCGTGCTGGGAAGCTGGGACGGGGGCGACGTGTCAAGGTGTAGTGTGGCGCGAGGTACACCTTCCCCCTGATGTAGTTGTTGTGTGGTGATGCGTGTGTGTAGCTTGTGGGTCTCGTTGCTGGGGAGTCCGGGACGGTGGAGACGTGTTAGGGTGTAGGGTGGCGTTAGGTTCCTCCTTACCCTAGTGCGGCTATACTACGCCTCACAGATTGTGAGAAAATGAGTGTGAGTGTAGAGACTGCATGTGATAGGATTGCATTGTCGGCTTTTACTTTCGTATCGCATTACTTACTGAGCATTATACTTATGTTGTGTGTTCTATGGTGTAGACTACATGTGATATTGCTGGTGAGCCTCGATTGCCTAGTCCTGAGGCATAGGATGGTTGGCGGCCTGCGACCGAGGCACCGGACGACGGATTTTGTTAGGGCGACCCGACCCATTGTGGTGGTAGGTGATGGTAAGATACATTGGGTTGTTATTTTGTGTCGGGTATTTATGCGGATAGAGGAGTTCATATAGTTATCGGTTGTACAGGATTGTATAGAGAGGTTGTAGTGTTTTGGGGACGCGTACGTATTTTTATATGTTAGAGTATGATATTGCTCTATATTGTGAATTTTCTTCATTTGTAGTTGATGAATTTCGTTGTCTTTAAACTCTGATTTTGTTATGTAGACCCTCTGGATGGTTGATAGATATATACTATTGGTGTTTGGTGAACTGTGTGCAGGGTTTAAATTTTGGGAATAGCTAGTTTTTAGGCGTTACTCTGCTGAAATTTCGGGAGAGAGGTTGGGAGTCGAGAGGATATGGAATAGGTTGGGATGTGTACAGTGAATGCTAGAGAAGTGTAGATGAGCGTGGGAGTGCGGCGTGATCGCAGGTGCGCGGGGTACGCGGCCCTGCGGGTGCTTATGGGTCGTGCGGCGCCGGGTGAAGGCGTGCGCGCGGACGTGCTGTACAGCGGCAGGGTGCGTGAGGCATGCGACACTGTGAGCGTGCGCGAGACGCGGTGATGTTGAGTTGGCGCGTGCGGCACCGCGAGGGTGCGTGCGGGGCATCGAGGTGGGGACGTGAGTGCGCGATATCGGATTTGTGTAGTTCGAGGGGTGCGTTGGACTCTTTCCTAGGATTTCGAGTCTTGTCGGTTTATTTTAAAACTATTTTAAATGGTTTTCTTTTCCACTGCATAGTTTTTATATTGAGGATTTCGTATTCCCTCTTCGGGACGCGAGTTGTTTTCGAATCGAGTCAAAAATTTTTTATACTCACAAATGTTCTTTGAAGATGTTTTGAAAACGAAGGTAGTATTAAATTGAGTAAGTTGTGTCAAGTTTCAGTGATGTCATAGTGTGTAGTGTGTAGTCGTACTTTAGTGCGCCAGGAACGTGCGGATTTTCTTGGGGTATTACAACATCAAAATGGTAATTCTCCATGCCAAAGTAAAAGGGATCTCGAACTATATATAGAAAGAGAAAGAAAAGTAGATGATATGTTTAATTGTCATAATTACATTGAGGAGAAAAAGATCAAATTAGCATTGATGAAGTTAACAGATTATGAAAGCACATGATGTGATCAATTAGTTAAAAGTCAAAGAAGGTATGGTAAATAACTTATATGAAGATACTTATGGGAAAATATGAAGATACTTATGCGTAAGAGATGTACTCTTAACCACTATTATCGAGACTCATGTAGCAAATTACAAAGTTTGACTAAAGGATTCAAAAGTACATAAGCCAAGAAGAGACTGATGATGGAATCCTAAGTAACATCAAAATGGTACTCCTCCCTATATATAGAAAGAGAAAGAAAAGTAGATGATATGTTTGATTGTCATAATTACACCGAGGAGAAAAGGATCAAATTAGCATCAATGAAGTTAACAGATTATGAAAGCACATGATGTGATCAATTAGTTAAAAGTCAAAGAAGGTATGGTAAGCAACTTATACGCACATGGAAAAATATGAAGATACTTATGCGTAAGAGATGTCCTCTTAACCACTATTATCGAGACTCATGTAGCAAACTACAAGGTTTGACTTAAAGATTCAAAAGTGAGGAGGAATACTACCAACGAAATCAAAACCATGAGCGAAAAGCTTCGTGGATAAAATTTGAACAACTTTGTGACATGATGACGGAGAAATACGTTGAGGCACAAGAGGCAAAGAAATAAAAGTTGAAGGAACAAAATGTTAAATGAAAGGTCGAAGAGAAACCAGCTGAAGAGCAACCAACCAAAGAGCCACCACCAAAGATGATGTGCCAAAGAAAGCCATCATACCGTCCTTGCTGAACCTGTGGCCGGATTATATATCTAACTTATTTGATCATTTTGTAGGTAAACATTTTGGAGATCCAATGGAGCCATTCAACTTGGCAACTTGGAAGTAACCACTTGATCAAGCCAATCAAGAAGGAGGAGCACCACTCGGCCTCTCCAAGCTCAAAGATGAGATCGACCCTCAGCTTCCCGAGCTAAACTTAAGAGTTGCGACTCCTTCCCTTAGCAATCAAGGATAGGGATTGATGACACTCAAGGCTAGGAGGATTCACACAACTTTGCTAGCATGGGACCTAGCCTCGGCCATCCTCAAGTTAAAGAAGGGATTTGTCTCCCTTAAGACAATCATGAGAAACACTTTACAAGGGAATCGAAGAAGGAACCGAGCCTCATGAAAGTGGAGAACCCCCACCAAGCAATGGCTTGGAGCATGCACTCGGCCACTCTAAATGAAGAAGGAGTTTGTCATCCTTTTAAACAACTAATGTAATAACCCGGAAAATTTCAGATTTTAAATCTAATTTCTGAAATTTTTAATTTAACCTCGGTTGGAGTTTCGAGAAATATTTTACAGGTAAATTAAGTTATAAAACTCGGATTCTAGTTTTGTGATGGTTTTCAAAATTTTAAAGTTGGGAGGACAATAATTTAACGGAGCTACGAACGATAAAAACACGTGAGGGCATTTTGGTAAATTAATTAACTAAATAAAAAAAAACCAGTTAAGTGGAATGGCTTCGCAGAAGCCATTCCACTTCATGCGATCTGCAAGAAGAAAGCCCGAGAAGAGGGAGACGCGAGAGAGGGAGGGAGAAAGCTCCGAGCTTCGATCTTCGGCCGACGAACATGAGCGTGGGAGAAACTACCGGCAACTAGGTGCTTTGCTGTGTCTTGTTCTCCCTTCGACCGAGTGCAAAACGACGCCCTCGGTAAGCTCTGCCCATTTTGCTGCCCTCGGTAAGCTTAGGGCTCGGCCTCCTTTCATTTTCGATGAAATTGGCCGCAAGGTTGAAGTGGAATAGGAGGGAGATGCCATGAATTGAGGGAAACCGAAGGTGAGCCCTGTCAGTTTCCTGTTAAGCTCGGCCTCCTTTCATTCTCGGTGAGCTTGGCTGAATTGTATGAGTGAAATGTGGCTAGCCGTGTATAGAAATTGTGGAATTTGAATTGAAATTAAAAATCGGATCTTTGTTTTGTGTAAGAGCAGTTCTGTTTTTGGCCATTTCAGCGTAGCTTCGGTTGATCGTTTTAAATTATATTTTTATGGGTTAAATTAGGATGTCAGAGGAACGTATGGCCGCTAGAATCGTTCGATTTCGATATCCGACGCAAAAGTTATGCGTGTCGGAAGTTTATGTCAGATTTTGGTCCGAGTCAAATTAGTGAGCGTTTTTTGTAGAATTGTGACATGTGATAGTAGCATGGTTGTTTTTTATGTGTAAAGCCAGTTTTGAGTGAATTTCGGTTGAAGTAAACAAAATTGTGAAATTGGATAAAAAAGGCAGATTCGGTTTCAAGATTTTTCCAGCTAGCTGCGGCATACCGTTTTGAAATCCGTCTTAGTATGTTAAACTAGGTTCCTAAGGCAACGTTTAACTTCTTGAATCACTCGATTCCGTTAATGGACGCAAAAGTTATGCGCGTCCGAACTTTACACTGGTTTTCGGCCGAACCAAATTGGTGACTCGTTTTTGTTGGGATTTCATGGGTTTAATTAAGGGATGTCATTTTTAACTTATTTGGTGAATTTTGAAGTAAAGATTGATGAGTGAATTGTTTGCGTTTTAGGTTGAGGCATTTTAGGCGAAGCTGTGCGTCGAGTGAGCTTAGGATGCCAGGTAAGTAGTGCATGCATGTGTTTTGCCTAAGTGGGCCTACACTGTAGAACTTTAGGATTTATGTTATTGATTGTGGTGTGCGTGCGTATTGTTTGACATGCATCATATTTTAAAAAGGGAACGAAGTTTTGAGCATATTTTGACTAAGGGGCGAGACGCGTGGCGGTGGTACCACGGATCCTACTAGTGTGTGGGCCAGTATGGAACCAATCGCGGATTTCGCTCGAGGCGTGGGTCGGCTGAGCTGTCACGCAGCGTGTTTATGTTGACGGTGAGGATGATGGGCTGTGGTACCGCGGATCCTACTAGTGTGTGGGCCGGTGCAACACCAATCGTGGATTCCACTTGAGGAATGAGCCGGTTGGGCTGTCACGAAATATGTGTGTGGCAACTGTGGCCCTGTTGCCGGGGAGGTTAGGACGGGGGCGACGTGTCAGGGTGTAGTGTGGTGCGAGGTACACCCTCACCCTGATGTGGTTGCTGTGTGGTGATGCGTGTGTGTAGCTTGTGGGCCTCATTGCTGGGGAGTCCGGGACGGTGGCGACGTGCCAGGGTGTAGGATGGTGCTAGGTTCCTCCTTACCCTGGTGCGGCTGCACTACGCGTCACAGATGAGACAACATGAGTGTGAGTGTAGAGACTGCATGTGATAGGATTTACATTGTCGACTTTTACTTTCATATCGCATTACTTACTGAGCGTTAGGCTTATGATTTGTGTTCTATGGTGTAGGTGCTGACGATATTGCTGGTGAGATTCGAGAACCTAGTCCTGAGGCATAGGACGGTTGGCGGCGTGCGACCGAGGCACCAGACGGCGAATTTGTTAGGGCGACCCGACCCGTGGAGACGCTAGGTGATGGCTTGACTATTGTGGGTATTTTCTTTTGGATGTGTCGATGTATAGTTGATTTGACGAGTTGTATAGGTGTCAGTTGTATAGGAGTTTATGGAGTGCTTGTGATTTTGGTAACGTACGCGTATGCTTTACATGTAGGAGCTTGGTAATGCTCTATACTGTGAATTTTCTTCATTTGTAGTTGATGGATTTTGTTGTTTTTAAACTTCGATTTTGTTATGGAGGTTCTTTGGATGGTTGATGGATAGATATTTCTAGTTTTCTGGTAAACTGCGTGCAGGGTTTAAATTTTTGGGATATCCAGTTTTTAGACATTAATCAGCCGAAATTTCTGGAGAAAGATTGGGAGTCGTGAATGTATGGAATAAGTTGGGGTGTGTACAGTGAGGTATGGGAGGAGTGTGGATGGGCGCGAGAGTGCGGCGTGGTCGCAGGTGTGCAGGGCACGCGACCCTGCGGGTGCGTACAGGTCGTGCGGCGTCGGGTGAGGGCGGCCGTGCGTACGGACGTGCTGTACAGAGGCAAGGTGCGTGGGGCATTCGGCGCTGTGAGCGTGCGCGTGACGCGGTGATGTTGAGTTGGCACGCGCGGCACCCAAAAGGGGCGTGCGGGGCGCCGAAGTGGGGACGTGGGCGCGCGGCGCCGAATTAGGTAGTTCGAGGCGTTTTCAAGTCTTGTCGTCTTACTTTCAAAACTACTTTAAAATATCTTTTCTGTTGCGTATTTTACATTGGGATTTCGTGGTGTCTGAGAATTTTTCGTTAGAAAGTTGTGTCTGATTTTCGTAAATTTTAAACGGCAGAGTTTTGGTCCGAATGAAGAATTTCAGCCCCTAAGTGAAAGTTTATTTTAAGGTTAATGGTGGAAAGAGAAATTTAAGAATTTAACCGGATTCGGACAAAATCACGGAATTGTGTAACAGTTTAAGGAGGAGGGTAATTTGGTAATTATGAATAGAATAATAAAATAATAAAATAAAAACTGAGAAGAACACCATCAAGCCCCTCCCCCTCCTCTCTTCTCTCCCGCGAAGCCCGACGACCTCTCTTTGTGTCGTTTGATCGATTCTCCTTCCGTTCTTCTGAAGTCACGGTAAGTTTTCGTTAGTTTTACGTAGTTAGTTGATGCGTTAGTGTTGTTAGTGACGAATGCTGGGTTTGGCAAGGGTTAGGGCGAGTTGGTGGAAAACCTAGGAGGGCAATGTGAGGAATTGAGTGTAGAGCTGATTTCTATCCGCGTGATGGTGCTTAGGGTAGAAATAGGAGCAGATTATGGGGATTGGTGAGGAAAATTGGGTGATTTATTTGCCGAGTACGTGGAAGTTTGGAACGGTGTCCGTTCGATCATGTTTGGTTAAGTTGTGAGCATCCGAGTGGAAATGGATGGGACCACAGGAAGCTAGACGTCCTTAGGAACTCGTAGTATTTTGTATCGTCCAATTCGGACGAGTATTAAAGAAGTTGTGAATTTCTGAAGTTGGACGAAAATTGTGCAGGATTTCGGGATTAGTGAACAGTGTCGGTTTTGGTATGAGTTAGGACTTTTAGTGTAGGAAATTATGAATTTAATGAGTTAGAATTGACAGAGGTATAATTTTATAGATATTCCAGTTAGAGCACCAAGTTACGAAGCGCGAAAAGAATTCGAGAACGCCAGGTAAGTGGTGGAACGTATGTGATTTGCCTTCGGGCCTTCACCTTGGAATGGTAGGATTGCTTGTTTGCTTACTTGTTTGTGTTGTTGTTGAGTCGTGCATTTGTGATTGTCATGCATCATGATTTTGAACTACGAAACACGAGTTTTGAGCATGTTTTGAAATGTGTATGTGAAACGTAATCAGATAAGAAAAGACTTGCAACGCATGGATGAACGCCTCGTCGTTAACGTGCTAGTGAGAAAGCACTAGGGGGTTCCCATGGATGAAAGTACGTAATGTGACACGATCTGCGAATGCCTCGTCGTTAACGTGCTATTGAGAGCACTAGAGAGTTCAACGATTGATGTTAGGAGGAGGTTACGTAGGGCCATTCCGTGTGCGAACATGATGTGTGCCTCTAACCTTGCTCCGTGAGTTATGGATTGGTCGTCCTGAGTGTGGAAGAGATGGGTGCCGGCCTGACTCACACCGAAAAGTGAAAGATGTAAATAACAAAATGAAAAGAAAACAGTGTTGAGTATAGAAACTGCATGAGTAGGGGTTGCGTTATCCATTGGTTTTCAAATTCATGTTTCCATACTTGCTAAGCATTAGGCTTACGTTTTGTGACGACGAGTTTTCGGGTGAGTTGCTAGGTGACTAGCAGGCATAGATCAGAGTTTGAGGGAGATGTCGCATGCCGGTGCAGGAAAATGTTGGGGCGACGCGACCATGGCGAGTAAAAAGGGGATAAATTTGTATGTGTTTTGAGTCGGATAAAGTTGTGTAGATTTTTTGTGTACAAAAAATACAGGGGATAATTGAAGTAGGATATTGATGTTTTGAAGTTTACTTGAAGAAAGTATGTTTTTAAATCATAGGTGTTATTTCGTGAATCTAATCAAGGAAATATGTTCGTGTGTTTAGTTTTCTTTTGAACTGGTGCGATTTTACTGATACGGGTGTGAGGTGTCGACCGAAGTCGAGAGGTGTCGACCGGTCAGTGTAAATGTAAGGTGAGTGTCGACCGCGATGCTCGACCTGTGGTAGACAGAGCCGAAGCAGGTGTCGACCGGTCCATGTAAAAATGGTAGCGGTGTTGACCGCGGGGGACGACCTTTGCGGGCAGAGATGATTAAGGTGTCGACCTGTGAGAACAGGTGTCGACCCCTCTCTGTGATGAGCATAAAAGTGTCGACCGACATTTCTATGTGTCGACCGACGAAAAGACCCGAGAGTGATAAAATGTCAACCGGTGTTTCTGGTGTCGACCGATGAGAAAACTTGAGAAGACTTAGGTGTCAACCGGTGCTTAAAGTGTCGACCGGTCTCTGTATTTCTGTGTTTTAAAATGGTGAAGTTTACTTAAACTGAATTTAAACGACTTTCCGCTGTGGCATTTATATATATTTCTTTTGAAAGTCATTTTAAAAAAAAAAAGAGTCATTTTGAGTCAAAAGATAGAGTTTTCCAATTTCTAAGAAATATTTGATAGAGAATATGAGGGACGGTAACGGGTAGTAGTTGGTAGCGGACCGGGAATCACGGAGAATTTTCGGGTCGCTACATGTGGTCCCTCTTCGGGGTGCGGATTGTTTTCGAATCGAGTCAAATTTTTATATACTCACAAATGTTCTTTTAAATATGTTTTGAAAAAAATGAAAGTGGTATAAAATTAAGTGAGTTCGCGTCAAGTCTCTGTATGTCATAGTGTGTGGACGTACTGTACTGCACCAAGAACGTGTGAGTTCGCGGGGCGTTACAACTAATATAACCAAGGAGTGCTTTTTAATTTCTTACACAAACACTTAGTTTTTATTTCTTTTCTTGCATGCATGGCTGAATGTATTAAGTAAGATTATGGCTGTATTTGAGGGGCAAAATGGGTATCATGATTGTGGGAGAGAGAGCATGGCCAAGTACAAATGTACTTGACCAATAAGGGTTAAGCACCTCACCTCTTTCTAGACCCTTCTTCATCTCCTTGTATGCCAAACCATAGCTGCTCATTTGGAGCCATATTTAATCATTTAATCATTTTTTTTTTTCCATACTCAGTGTGTAATATCCGAGTATCAATCACTATCAAATGGTTGCCAAGTTTGAAGTTACTTGGTAAATCTTAGAGACACCCTCTTCCTCCAACCAAACCAGGAGTTATAAGCTAAGGAAAGTGGTGGAAAACCTACCACTTTGCTAGAGTTATCCTTCACTTGTGAAGGAAGACATTGTCGGAGGTGTATTGTGCCATCCATTCGAACCAAGAGTGGTTGTCTTGGCATTGCTCGATTGTTCCTGCATCTTTTGCTATGAAATTTTCAGAGTCCACCCTTATTATATCGTGTTAAAATTTCATCCAATTTGGTTCAGCCATTCGGGAGATATACATTTTACAAGTTGGATATTATTCTGCCCAGAAAACTGCTTACCCGAGAAGCAGATTTTCTATTTTGTTTGTTGCATATCTTTTTGGTCGGATCTTTTTTTGAACTGAAATTTTGAGGATCTTTCATGCATATTGTTGGCTAGTTCGTGTTAAAATTTTGGTTTAAACGAACTTGGTTTGAAGAAGATATACTATTCTTGTTAGAGTCTCCTTCGGCCAAGGATTTTTTTGTGTAAATTCGAGGAGTACTTGTCATTTGGCTATGTTGCTCTTAGGTGTTGTCAAACCCTTATCACGGGGCCACCGACTGAAGAGCCCATAAAAAGAAAGGTTAGTTTTCTTTAAAATGATATAATTTTATGGAATTTCAAAAAGAGGAAGATAATTGTCCAATAGAGGAAATCGTATAAGAAATCCATGAGATTCCAGAAGAAAAAATATTATTGACCTATGAGCCAAAAGAGTGTGAAGTTGAAGTACAAAAGCTGAAATAAATTAATGAAGAAAGTGTCATGTTGGCAAAGAAGCAAGCACTAAATTTTATTTTTTTTAACAATTTTAACATCTTTTCTAATATGAATTTCTTTGTGTATGATTAAGAAGATTCAAGGATGAATCTCTTCGAAGGGAAAAAAATAATACGAACCAAGGAAGCCTAAAAATTAAAAGTTCAATCAAAGATTTTCTAATGAATAAAAATTCATAAAGGAAAATGACGCCTTTGAAAGTGAAAAAGAAGTATTTTCTAGTTAAATATTACAAATAGAAGCCAAAAGGATATTTAGAATCAAACATGTAAGTCAAACAAGTGAAAACTATGAAAAAAGACATGCAGTAACTCACTGGGCGCGAAGCGATGCGACAACATGTGCATGGGTGCAGCAACGCATGCAGATCACGACATTGCGCATGCAGGCCAAACGATCAGCGCAACCGTCCAATGCAAATTGATAAATCAAGTCAAATCTTGATAAATCAAATTGACAACTGTGGTTTTTAGCAACAAATTTAGCTTAGATCAAACTACTTGTTTGATAACTTTAGTTATGTCAGCAAGATTCGATTGAACTCAAGTTTCTTTTTATTTGATTTAAATGTGTTCTTGAATTTCTATTTCGCGTTATTGAAGAATCTCGAGTTTCCCAAACTCTTTTATTAAGATATTCATTTTTATTTAATTACCTAATTATTTAATATATTTTATATGTTAATTAAAATCCATGAATTTACTCTGGAGTAAATTCTAAATCACTTAACGTTAATTTTCTCATTTAGCCATACAGTAATTTATCAAATTACCAACTTTGACCAATTAATCGAAAAAATCAACATGGCCACAAAATGATAAACAAATTAATCCATGACACGTTAATCGTTAATAACGTGAAAAATTAACTTGTGAAATTTAATTGACTTAAAAATATAACTTTTTTACATAACTTTTATAAGATTCTCCGAGAGTCTCTTGCGTGTCTGCGTGTGTATCCAGGAGCCTGCGAATTGAACTTCAAAAAACACTACTTCGAGATTGGGCTTCATAAGTTCTTCTGCACATCTCCTATGGGAGTTCATGTTTCATGTTCGTACATTTGCACTTCCTTCCTCAACAATTTGACATTGTGGATTGGAATTCAATGGATTCTGTTAGGTTTCTGCTATGGGGGTGTGCAACCAAAATATTTCTCTGGAGCTGGTTTCCTCAATTCCTTCTATTTTACATATAGATTAGGACCAGGCATCCACACTTAATCTCAGAGTATCTGCATAGAGTGACTTTAATCATTTTTATCTTTTTTCAATTGAGTTTTACGTCACAATTTTATCACTTCTTGCATAGTCTCAGTAAATGAATTAATACATCCAAATATCCACTTTTTATGAATACTTTCAATGTGAAAGCAATATATCAAGTAAACAATTTCAACAAATATTTAATTCAATAATCATAAATAATTTAGAATAACGTATTAATTTTATTCTATTCATCATCAAAATAATTATGCTTGATATTAATTAAACCAACAAATAATCTATATTATGATAAAAGAGGAGCCCAATAAGTCAAAAGATATCAACATTAAGTTCCTTGTTGTTATACAAAGAGTTCTGAGTGGTTATTTTTCTATTGAATACATTGGTACAAACTTTATAATTTTTATGAATACTTTCAATGTGAAAACAATAAATCAAGTAAACAATTTCAACAAATATTCAATCAATAATTTAATTCAATAATCATAAATAATTTAGAATAATGTACTAACTTTATTTATTCATCGTCACATAAATCAATGGATTTCTTTTTCAATTCTATTATACTTAATATTAATTAAACCAACAAATAATTTATATTTCTGATAACAAGAGGAGCTCAATAAGTCAAAAGAGATCGACATCAAGTTTTTTATTGTTATACAAAGAGTTCAGAATGGTTATTTTTCCCATTGAATATATCGGTACAAACTTTATAATTGTTGATCCGCTTACTAAGGCTTTATCAACCAAGGTCTTCATGAGCATACTTGTAACGCCCCGCGAACCCACACGTTCTCAGTGCGCTCACTACGTCTATCCACTATGACATATAGAAACTTGACGCGAACTCACTCAATTTAATACCCCTTTCATTTTTAAAATCATACTCAAAAAAACATTTGTAGGTAAAAATATTTTGACTCGATTCGAAAACAACTCGCGCCCAGAAGAGGGAACACGAAATCATCAATATAAAATACACAGCGGATAGAATAATTTAAAGTAGTTTAAGAATAATATGACAAAACTTGAAATTTCTAGGACGGAGTCCAACAGACATCTCGAACTACACCAATTCGGTGTCGCGCACCCACATCCCCATTTCGGCGCCCCACGCGCACCCTCTCGGTGCCACGCGCACCAACTCAACATCACCACGTCATGTGCACGCTTACAGCACCGCGTGCCCCACGCACCCTGCCTCTGTACAGCATGTCCGCACGCACGCGCTCACCCGACGCCGCACGACCCGTGTGCATCCGCTGGGCCGTGTGCCCCGCGCACCTGCGCTTACGCCGCACTCCCGCACTCATCCACCCTTCTCTAGTACCTCACTGTACACACCCTGACCTATTCCATATCCTCTCGATTCCCAACCTCTCTCCTGAAATTTTGGCAGAGTAACGCCTAAAAACTGGCTATCCCAAAAATTTAAACCCTGCATGCAGTTCACCAGAAACTAGTAATATTTATCCATCAACCATCCAGAGAATCTCCATAACAAAATAATCAAAGTTTAAAGACAACGAAAATCTATCAACTACAAATGAAGAAAGTCCACAGTATAGAGCAATATCATACTCTAACATATAAAAATACGTACGTGTCCCCAAAACAATACAACCACTCTATACAATCATGTACAACCGACGTCTATACGAACTCCTCTATCCGCATAAATACCCCGACACAAAACAACAATCCAAACGCTTTTCACCATCACCTACCATTTCCACGGGTCAGGTCGCCTTAACAATCCGCAGTCTGGTGCCTCGATCACACGCCGCCAACCATCCTATGCCTCAGGACTAGGCTCTCGAGGCTCACCAGCAATATCGTCAGCACCTACAATATAGAACACACAACATAAGCTTAACGCTCAGTAAGTAATGCGATATTAAGGTAAAAGCCGACAATGCAATCCTATCACATGCAGTCTTTACACTCACACTCATGTTGTCACATCTGTGACGAGTAGTGCAGCCGCACCAGGGTGAGAACAAACCTAGTATCACTCCACACCCTGACACGTCGCCACCATTCCGAACTCCCCAGCAATGAGGCCCACAAGCTACATGTAACACCCAAAAATCTTATCGATTTAATTTTTATATATATACGCATAACGTTTAGTCAGATTATTATTAAATATCATGAGAAATTATAGGAAGAGAATGAAATGCAATTGGCATTGGAAAGAAAGAAGAAGTGAAAGGAAGAAGAAGAGAAGAAGAAAAAAAAAAGGTAGAAAAGTCAAAAACCTGTTGTTTGGCAATAGAGAGAAGAAAACTTCTCTGAAAAACAAATTCTTCCCGTTGGAGGAGAGAGAAATGAAGTGAAGGGTAATTTTGGGAATGAGAGAAAGGTTAGGTTTTTAACACTTATCCTTTAAGTATTTAATATGGAAAAGAAAACCCTCATTTGGAGCTTCTTCTCCACGCCAAGCCTCCCCATTTTCAGCATCTCCCTTTCATACTGAAAGTCAATTTCTTCTTCTAAACTCAAAGGTAAGTAGAGTTTTGCTTGAGTTTTGTGGTGAACTGATAAACCATAGATGAAGCACGAAAACGGGTTTCCTCTTCCTTCATTTTTGGTTTGTTTGATGATTAATGAGATGATAGTGTTGATTGTGAACTGTCTTAAGCTATTTGAATTGGATGTTTCAGAAGGTTATTTGGAGATGTTCTTTCAATTTGATGAAGTTTTGAAATGTGTTAAGTTTGATGCATAGGTTGTTAGTGGAAATGAGTTTTGGTATTGATGATAATCGATGTAATCGTATAGGTTTGTAAGTTAAAAAGGAAGCTGAGGAAATTGTCGAAACCGAACTCGAGACACGAGGTTGGTGATGTTTGCATGCGTTTTAGCCAATTGGCCTACACCACAAAGAGTTAAGAGGTTGATGGATAAATAAGGAATTTGGAGACTTTAGTTTCGAGAGTTTTGGTTGGGTAGAAATTTTAGGTTGTGAGTTTATTATGATAAGTTCTTGTTTATTGATGGATTTGTTTATCTGTTTATGTTACTTTACGTTTACAACCTTGAGGATATGTGTATGTAACATACGTTCATGCATCATAGTTTTTCCAAATCATAGAAAATGGTTTTATGCATACGTTTTCGTGTAAACAGAACAAGAAGAATATGGTACAGGAAAATACATAAATAGTTATTGTGGGTAGGGAACTGAGTATGGTAGTTCCGTTAGAGGAACCGGTTCTGTTAGAGGGACTGTTAGATATGTCATTCCACTTTTCCTAAAGCGAGTTGGTCGTTCCGCTAGAGGGACAATCAATTAGGTCATCTCTTCTCTAGAATTAGTACCTCAATAACTTATGTTATGTAAGAAATAAAGAACAAATTCAGTTGCATATTTTACGAACAGCATAGCATAATCATGAGCATGCATTCTTTATTTCACATCACTTATTGAGCGTTAAGCTCATTAGTTACTTTGTGGTGTAGGTGATATCATTACAGGTAAGGACGTTGATCCTCAAAATAGTTGACAGTGCAGTAGGTGGGGAACGTCCATGGAGCGTGCTTGTAGCTGCTAGGGCGATTTTGACCTGTTGGCGGTTCTCTAAGTATTTTGAGTACAATGCATATATGTGTGTATATATATATATAGTTTTAAAGATTTGACAAAATAATTTTATAAGTTATGAAGTCTATTTCCGAACTATATTGGTTTTGGATTGGTTAAATGAATGGGTCTAATTTTGAGATTTTAGTCTTTCGCTATGCTTTAAAAATGTCTTTTTTTAGGAGTTTAAATGATGTAGTTAGATAGGAAGGTATGATTTGATGATGGAAAAAAATAAGGGATATGGAAAAAGAGATATCAGGGGGAAGAGAAGTATCATCGGAGAAAGGGCCGATGTATCGCCCTAGTGGGGGCGATGGAACGTCCCCAAGACAGTTTTATATCGCCCCATCTAGAAGATGAGGCGATGTATCGCCCCAAAAGGGGCGATCAGTCGCCCTAGAAGGGGCAAAAGGTTCGTCCCTGGACGAACAATCGCCCAAATAACAGTGTAGGGGGTGATTGTTCGCCCCAAGGGGCAAGTGATCGCCTCGGCACTGTTCATGTGATGAGTGCCGCGGGCGATTGTTCGCCCTAAGGGCCGAGTAATCGCTGGCACTGTTCACATGAACAGTGCGCGGGGCGAACAATTGCCAGCACTGTTCACTGAATAATGCCAAAAAAAATAAAAAATAAAGTTTTTAACAAAAATTTCATGCATGCTTTGTACGAAATTTCATAAAAGAAGATCACACGTTTTGAAGTATTTTTAGTGAGTTTTAATATGTACAATAATTTTAAAAAAAAAAAAAATTTCTTATGAATTTTATGAAAAGTCAAGTCAGTAACGGCCAAATTACGGGGCGTTACACTACACACACACATCACCACACAGCAACCACATTAGGGTGATGGTGTACCTCGCGCCACACTACACCCTGACACGTCGCCCCCGGCTCAGCCTCCCCAGCAACGGGACTACAATTGCCACACACACATTTGGCGACAGCCCAGGCGGCCCACTACTCGAGCGAAATCCGCGACTAGTATTGCACCAGCCCACACACTATTAGGATCCGCGGTACCACTGTCTATCATCCTCACCGCCGACACATACACGTTGCGTGACGGCCCAGCCGGCCCACTACTAGAGCGAAATCCGAAGTTGGTTACGCATCGGCCCACACACTAGTAGAATCCGCGGTATCACCGGTATGCGTCTCACCACTTACTCAAAATATGTTTAAAACCATTTTCGTTCATTTTTTAAAACATGATGCATGTCAAACAATACGCACGCACACCACAATCAACAACATAAATCCTAAAGTTCAACGGTGTAGGCCTACCTGTGCAAAACACATGCATGCACTATTTACCTGGCGTCCTAAGGTCACTCGACGCACAGCTTCGCAAAAAAAATGCCTCAACCTAAAACACAAACAATCATTCATCAATCTTCGATTCAAAATTCACCAATTAAGTTAAAAATAACATCCCTTAACTAAACCCATGAAATTTCAACTAAAACGGGTCACCAATTTGGTTCAGCCGAAAATCCGCCTAAACTTCGGACGCGCATAACTTTTGCGTCCGTTAACGGATTCGAGTGATTCGAGAGGCTAAACGTTTCCTTAGGAACTTAGTTTAGCATATTAAGACGGATTTTAAAACGGTAAGCCACAAATTGGTGAAAAATACCAAAAACCGAATATGCTCTTTTTATCCAAATTTCACATTTCCGTTTCTTTCAACCAAAACTCACTTGAAAATAACCTTACGCATTAAAAAACAGCCATGCTAATATCACGCGTCACAATTCTACGAAAAACGTTCACTAATTTGACTCGGTCCAAAATTTAACATAAACTTCCGACGCGCATAACTTTTGTATCGGATATCAGAATTGAACGATTCCAGCGTCCAAACGTCCCTCTAACAACATATTCTAAACCACAAAAACAGAATTGGAAACGATCAACCGAATCTAGGCCAAAACGGTCAGAAACAGAATCTGCTCTTACACAACAAAATCTGATTTTGATTTCAATTCAAATTCCACAATTTCTATATGCAGTCAGTCACATTCCACTCATTCAAGTATTATCAACTCAGAAATCAGAGATTCGAGCACCAACCCGAATTTTGCTTAATTTTACCCCCTCGGTCTTTCTCCCTCCCATCGAGCATCTACTGCCCACAACACTTTTACACACGCAAACCCTCCTTCCAACATAACATTCAGCAAGTTCATCAACATCGGAGAGAAAAAAAAAACAAGCATCAAGACTCGGCCGAATTGCTCTTGAACAGAGAGCTTACCTTCGGCTTTCAGCTCGGGAAAGGCTGCACCCACACCTTCGCTCAACTCGTCGGAGCTCCCGGCGTCATACTCTGCCGTCGTTCGTCGGCCGCTCGTTCTCCATTTCCCACTTTCCCTCTCGGTCTCTCTCTTGCCCTCGGTCGCTCCTCGCGGCCTTGGCGAAGAAAACAGAACACTGAACGGCTTCCTCATGAAGCCGTTCAGTTGTTTTATTTAATTTTTTTTTATAAAATTAATTTAAATAATAATAATTGTCAAAATGCCTACACGTATTTTAACTGCTCGTAATTTCGTTAAACTCGCGTCCTCCCGACGTTAAAATTTTCGAAAAATCGTCGCTAAATGTAGATTCTGAATTTCATAACTTAATTTTACCCGTTGAAACATTTCTCGAAACCCTAATCGAGTTTAAATGAAAAATTTCAGAAATTAGATTTAGAATCTAAAATTTTCGGGTTATTACAATACTGCAGCATTATGCTCATATGAGTGTTAAATTAGTTGAGAATATATTGATTAGTGAGAGTTTGTTGCTTTCATTTTATTTTGCATACTTTGGATGTTCTATTCATGGACTCTATTGTTTAGATTGTTTCTGCATATTAAAGATTTTGTTTTCTTTAGTTTAACTTTAATTTTAATTATTGTACTAGGAAATAGGCATGCCATGATCACATTTGCATGTAATTTCCTTGCTAGATAGTCACTTTTAATTTATATCATTTGGTTATATTGATATATGTGATCATTGCTGGGTTTAGCTATCGATAAGTGTGGTGAAAGCTGCTTTGATGCTATATTGATATGATTTCTTGATGAGATAATTTTGAAATGCTTTTGTTAATGATAGCGACTCATATGCACATAAAGAAATTGATGATGTGCGATTATAATCAAACTATATAGCTTAATTGGAGATTTTTTAATTTATTTTACTATTATTTAGTAAGCTTATATATTTAATTATAATTATATATCAGTGGGTGTTATAAATCAACCCTACTAAGTGATTAAATGAAGCTGGGTTTTAGAGAGGTTACGTAGATACTAGTAGTTGAGTTTAAGTTTGATAATGGTCTGAAATTAATCTAATGTACAAATTATAAATTCATAGTTATGCTCTCTAGGTCAAATAATGAATTATATTTCATTATCTTGGTGTCGCGTCCGCTAAGAGAATACAAAGACTAGAGATGGCAAACGAGGCGCCCGAGATGAGCAAGAAAAAGTACAGTTCATCGAAACTATTAAACGAGTCAATCAAAATGAGGGAGCTCCAAAAAATAATCCAATTCGAGCCTGCTAAATGACTCTAATGAGCCTAATCTAACGAACCAATATTTATAAGTTTATGATTTTTTCAACTTATACAAAAAAAATATGTTTAAGAAAGTTATCACAGTAATAATAATAATAATAAATAAATTTGTAATAATTATATAAGGGTAATATTTAAACTAACATTCAAAGTATAAAATGTTAAACATGTGGATCTTAAAATAATTTTGTAAACAAATTCATCGTCTAACTATGAAAAATATAACAAAACAATTAATTATGGGTCCTGGTCTTGGAGAACAATCCTTCGATCCCCAAGAATAGGGGACTGTTCTCGGAGAACGGGGATGGGAACTCCTAGAACAGTCCCCAGGTCTTAGAGAATGGGGAACCGTTCACTGGAATGACGCCCTGATCTATGAGAATGGGGGATAGTGACCCCCCACACCGGCTCGTCGTTTTTCACTTTATAAATTAAATTTTAAAAAATTCGTAGTGGCTAATTCAAAAAATATACCAAATGATATCATATTTTCTTGAAATTTTACTACATGTTTAACATATTATTAGAAAATAATATAAAAATTTTCCTGAATTTTCAAAATTTGTACGATTAATTATAACTTTTATACTTGTTTTATAAAATAATTCGTTAAAATTATATATTTCATCTAAAAAGTATGAAACTTTTATAATAGACTCTCTTTGTACTCCTAGTTAGATCTGCAAAAAGACTAGAAAAAAAAAAAGCTCTCATACATTTATATATAGTTTCACGGTCATTATTATCTATTCAATTTTTTTTATGAAAGTTTAAAAATAAATGCATAATAACTTATTTTTGCTAGCCATTTTGTATCTTTAACCAGAATACAGTCTATTGTGAAAGTTTCATAATTTTTAGATGAAATATATAATTGTAATGAATTATTTTATAAAAATAGTATAAAAAATTTTAGTAAATTGTACAAGTTTTAAAAATTTAAGAAATTTTTCAGATTATTTTTTCATGATATACTAAACAAATGATAAAAAGTTTAAGTAAATACAATATCGTTTGATATATTTTTTGAGATAACTACTATAAATTTTTTTAAACTAAGTGAAGAACAGGGGAACGTTGTGAGGGTCACCACCCCCCGTTCACGGAGAACAAGCCCCCATCCTTGGTTTACAGAGAGATCGGGGGCCGTTCTCAGAGACTGGGGTCCTGCAAGGAATTGTTTTGTTATATTTTTCATATTTTTAAGGTAAACTTGTTTACAAAATTACTTTAAGGCTCATTTTATCAAACATCTCATACTTTAAAGGTTAAATTGACTATTACCCATTATATAATTAAATAGGTAGATAATGATAAAATAAAATTAACATTTTGAGAATTCAAATACAAATATAAGATTTATATACAGTATATTAAATTATACATAGCAATAATGATTAAATTTTGCAATAATTATATAATTAAATAGATAGATAATAGTAAAAAAACTTAACATTTTGAAATTTCAAATATAAATCTAAGATTATATATAGTTAATTATGATATATTAAGGAATAAGCAATAAAAATATCTATATCACATGGAAGAAAAAAAGAGCGGTATTTTTTTCCCACATCAAAAGTTAAAAGAAAAGTTAATTGGGGAGAAGTGTATAAATAAAAGAGTGTTGATGAATGTAGTAAAAACCAAAAGTCGTAGGAAATTTGAACTAGGTATGTAAACGTTTGGACTTGAGCTTGCAGAAGAGAAAATAGAAATTATGAGGAAAAAAATAGAAAGAGAGAGAGATAATGGGTTGTTGTCACACCCCATTTCCTATGGTGCATGAAGGCACGTGTCAAGGGCCCAAAGAAGGAAAGGCAAGGCTGCCTCCTATGGCGTGCGAGATTTGTCTAAATGTTGGACACTTAGACGCGCGCGCCGGGCTGCATGGGTAGGTGCAGCCCGCTAGGCGCTCAAGACTGAAGGACTAGGATGTCGGGCTAATGACACATGTTGGAGCGCGCGACAGGGCACAATGCTTCGGGGCGAAGCGGCAAAGGTGCGCCGCAACATGGCTGGGCGCTAGCAAAATGCCACAACTCGGCGGGGCGCGAGCGAACAGGCGCAATATGGCGGGGTGTAGCAAGAGGCGCGACATGATACGCAGTACACAGCTGGCACATGGTGGGCATGAGCGAAGAGGTGCAACACGGTACGCGACAGGCAGGTGTGCGGTACGCGGTAGACACATGGTGGGGCGCGAGCAGACAGACACAACACGAAGGGGCACGAGCGAAGCAGCACGACGCGGTATGCGGCTGGCACATGCTCGAGACACGGAAATGCGGGGCACTGGGCGCTGGGCGCCAGATAACTAAACGAGGCATGTGATGGGCAAACCACGCGGCCGAGTAGCGCGCGCGAGAGGAGGCGAACGGTGCATGCATGAACCGAGGAGCATTTATGTTGTTGTGCATTTATGTTTGATTGATGTATAATGGTTGGGCCATTGGGTATATATAGACCTTGAGACACCGAACAAAGGCAGTGAAACTTGATCTAGTGATTGAGTTGAGTCCTTGTGCTATTGTGGTGATCCTTAAGTGTGATTTCTGTTCCTAGTCTTTGTGTTCATAATATAAAGAGAGTTGGGAAGGTTTTTCCCGTAAACACTTGTGTCACCAAGGAGGTGGTTTCGTTGTAAGTTATTCAAAGGGGAGAGGCTGGCCTAGTCGGGGACTTGGTGCCGCACACCCAGAGCAAAAATTCAGACGTGAATTTGTGGGTGTGACAACTAGTATCAAAGCATGGTTAACACCACACAGAAGCAATGGAGCAAAATCAGATGAAAATGATTCTTGCACGACTCGATCGATTGGAGAGCTTCACTGGAGTTTATTGGCAACCACGGAGGACAAGCCATTGGCAGTGGAACTTCGACTAATTCGGAGGGAGCTAGATGAGTTCCAAACATCAGTTGGAGCTGACAACTTGGCTATCAAACAGCACGTGGAGAGTACTGTCGATCGAATAGACAAAAAGCTTGCAAAGACATGCAAGAGCGCGATTGGAGGAGCAAGCCGTCTGTTAGGAACCGCGGCCACACAGTATAAGGTACCTGAACCAAAACCTTCTACAGACAACTACAATACAAAGGAGTTGGAGAACTTCCTTTAGGACATGAAGCAATACTTCATGGCCGCAGCTGTCAAGGAGTACAACCAGGTAATGATTGCAAGCATGTACCTGAGCGGCGGCGCAAAGCTATGGTGGCGACAAAACCAGGATCGGGAGCCACGTATAGGCACTTTCGAGATGGTCGAAAGTGAGCTCAAAGACGTTTCCTACCACTGAATTCGGAATGGACCGTGAAAGAGGCATTGAAGAAATTATGGCAAACAGGCACGGTACGAGACTATGTCTGGGAATATAGCTCGCTACTACTTGACATCACAAACATGCATGAGAGTGATAAACTGTTCAACTTCATGACGGGTCTTTAACCATGGGCCCAAGTTGAGCTGAGGTGTCATGGAGTGAAGGATGTGCAGATAGCGATCTCAATAGCCGAGGTACTTGTTGACTACAAGCACTTGGTCCCATCCGAGAAGCGGCGGAGCTGGGAAAAGAAACGCATGGACAAGCGCAATGGAGCGAGCATGGCAAGGGGGAAGTCATCCTAGGGAGCCACGAAGTCTAAGGGACCTGATCAATCCCAAAGGAGGAGGGGCTCGGGATGCTACATATGCAGCGGCGCACATTACGCTCGTGACTGTCCGAACAAGGGAGTGGCGGCTTCCTTGCGCATTAAGGAGGAAGGGTCCGACTAGGAAGACAAGCCTCGGGTGAAACTCATTCATCTTATCAACGCCCTTACGAGCGAAGAGACAAGGCCTTCTCAATAGGGGCTCATGTATGTCGAGGTTACCATCCAGGGGAGGAAGGTACGTGCAATGTTGGACACGGGAGCAACCAATAATTTTATCTCGGACAAGAAAGCACGGGAGCTTATCTTCAAACAAAATCAAGGCGGTCAATTCGGGTGTACAACAGGAGTGGCGACGGGAAAACCCACTCATGGTGGTTCCCGTAGACGACTTTGAACTCATTCAGGGTTTGGAGTTCTTTCGGCAAGCCAAGACGATGGTTCTGTCGCATCTTGGCATCATGATGATCCAAGACAACTTCGCACCATGCATGGTGAAGAGTGAAACAAAAGGAGGTAATATGTTACTAACATCTTTGCAAGTGAAAGCGGGCCTAAAGAGAGGCGAGACCACCTTTTTGGCAACCTTGCGGGAGGTCAAGAGCGACCAGGTTAGTGACATGCCGACAGAAGTTTTTTGGGTGCTCAAGGAGTACTGAGACGTGATGCCACCAAAGCTGCCAAAGAAGCTACCACTAAGGCGGTAAGTGGATCACAAGATAGAACTTGAACCAAGGGCGGTTCCACCGGCACAGGCGCCATACAGGATGGCACTCTCTGAGTTGATAGAGTTGAGGAAGCAGCTGGATGCGTTATTGGAGGCAGGTTACATCCAACTATCCAAGGCACCATATGGTGCGCCAGTTTTGTTTCAGCACAAAAAAGATGGTGCGCTACGGATGTGTGTCGACTATCGAACACTGAACAAGGTGACTATAAAAAATAAGTATCATATTCCTTACGTGAGTGACTTGTTAGACGGATTGGTGAAGGCGTCTTACTTCACCAAGCTGAACCTTCGATCGAGCTATTGGCAGGTGCGCATTGCACGTGGTGATGAAGCAAAGACGGCCATGGTGTCACGCTATGGGTCATATGCGTTTTTGGTAATGCTCTTCGGGCTAACAAACGCACCGGTCACCTTTTGTAACCTGATGAATGAGGTATTGTATGACTTTCTAGATCCATATGTGGGACGACATAGTCATATACTCGGAGTCACTATAGGAGCATATACAACACTTGCAGCAAGTGCTAGAGAGGTTGCGACAACACTCTCTGTATGTCAAGAGGGAGAAATGCGAGTTTGGCGTGGAGTAGATTAACTTCCTCGGCCACTATATCAAGCAGGGCTCGATACGCATGGATAGTCACAAGGTGGCTGCAATCGACGGATGGATTGTGCCGACAAAGGTAACCGAGCTACGATATTTTTTGGATCTAGCTATCTACTACTGCAGCTTTATTGCGAACTACTCAAGGATAGTAAGCCCATTGACGGACTTACTACGGAAGGAACAAACTTGGCTATGGACGGACGCATGCTAAAAAGCTTTCGTGCGGCTAAAGGAGGCAGTTTCCTCCGAACCTGTACTGAAGTTGCCAGATTTTGCCGCACCATTTGAGATGCATAAGGATACTTCGGACTGAGCGATTAGCGGAGTTCTTACATAGGAAGGTCACCTAGTGGCTTATGAGAGCCGCAAGCTCAAGGGGGCCGAGGAGAGGTACTCAGCCCATGAGAAGGAAATGGTAGCGGTTATTCATTGCCTTATGACATGGAGACACTATCTCTTGGGAAACCGATTTGTGGTCGTAACAGACAACGTGGCCAACACCTATTTTCGCACTCAAAAGAAGCTGTCGCCAAAGCGAGCGTGTAACACCCGAAAAATTTCAGTCATTTCAATTTTTAGATTTATGTATCAGTCAACGGCGAAGTTCGTGTCAGAATCGAGGGCGGAAAGTTTGTAACGTTACGTAAAGGATTATTTTAGGACTAATGGATGGGAGAGATTTAGGATAATCCAACCAGAATCAGACCATAGAACAGATTTATTAAACGGTTAAAGGTTGAGGGTGAAATAGTAATTAAAATTAAGTATATTAAATAATAAATAAAATAACAAAACAGAGGGGAGGAATGGATCCCCTCGTTATTCTTCTTCTTCTTCTTCTTCTTCTTCTTCTTCTTCTCCCGCACGAGAAGCTCAAATTTTCTAGCCAACGATCAACCGTTCTCCCCTCGTTCTTCAAATTTGCGGTAAGCTTTGCTTAGTTTTCAGTAGATAGCTAGTCCTTTAGTCGTTTTGAGCGGTAAAAGCGGAGTTAGAGATAGTTTTGGGTGAGACCTAGGAGGGAGATATGAAATTTGGAGGTTATAGTCGATTTGTATTTGCGTGTTGGTGTTTATGCTAGAAATAGGAGTAGATTATGAGTTTTTATGGAGAAAATTGAGTGTGTAGATAACCGAATGATTCGGGTTACAGAACAGGTTCCGTTCGGCCAAATTGTAGGTGTGAGACTAGAAAATTGGTGAAACCATTAGAAAGTAGACGTCCTGAAAAGTCTGTGGCATTTTGAATCGTATAAATCGGACGAGTATTGGGTAAGTTATGCGTTTCTGAAATTTGGCAAAAAACAATTGAGTAGAATCTTGAGTTTAGCTAGAAGTAGTGGTTTAAGAAGGGTTTATGGTTTTCGCATTAGAGACTTACGAATGGGTAGACGAGTATGATTGATGAATGTGTGATTTTATAAGTTTCCCAATTAGTGAGCTGCATACGGAGCACGAGTGTTAAGGACGCCAGGTAAGTAATGTAGCGGGAGTTTTGCCCTCGGGCCTACATCACAATACAGTAAGATGCATTGCACGTTTATTTTATATTATGCTTTATTGATTGTGCATCATGGTTTTAAATTACGAGATGAAACGAAAATGAATTTCCATGTTTTTACGAAGTAAAACAGTAGGACGGATAAAACGAATGAAACGAGAAGATACGTAAGAAGATAATAAAGATGGGGTTAAGTGGTCTTGTCCCGAGAGGTGGACCGCGAGGTGTATCACTCTTCCTCCGCTTTACGTGGTGACCTTGTCCCTAGAGGTGGACCGCGAGGTGTGTCACTTTACTAGATTGAGGTTGGCCTTGTCCCAAGAGGTGGACCGTGAGGTGTGTCACCTCGATCTAGTATGTAAAGAAGAACCTAGTAGTAAGAAGATAAAGAAGATGCAAGGAAGAGACGAAAACAAAAGTAGAGACGAAACTGTAGAAACTGCATGTGTTAAGAGGTGTTTGATTTTAGTATGGTGTTTTATGCATTACTTACTTAGCATTAGGCTAACAGTTGAGTTCTGTGATGTAGGTGACGACGCAGCAGATAGTGAGTATCCCGAGCATGCCTAGGAATAGGAGGCAGTTGGAGAAGGACGTTCGTGGATGATCCGGTCGGTCGTTAGTGTATTTTGGACGTGGTGTTCATAGGCATGAGTTTTTGGTGTAAGCGAAATGATTTTACGATGTTTTGAGTTAAATGAGTGTATAGATGGATTTCAAACTTGAGTAGTCGTTTTCTTTATGTAAATAATGATTTTGAGTTGATGGAAAAATATGCGTCGGGTTATTTTTAGTGTTGAGTTGAATTAGATTGGTTTTTGTGAAGTTTTAAAGGTTTTTACTGAAATTCTGGAGAGGAAGTGTTGACCGAAATCCATAGGCGTCGACCGGTCAATGTAAATGGGAAGGTGAGTGTCGACCACGGGGTTCGACCAGTGCGGGTAGAGAGAAGTGAGGTGTCGACCGGTGACCGTTAGTGTCGACCGATCAGTGTAAAATCAGTGAGAGTGTCGACCGCGGGAGTCGACCTGCGCGGGCAGAGAGGGTCAAAGTGTTGATCAGTGAAAGCAGGTGTCGACCACTCTCTGAAATGAATGTGGAAGTGTCGATCAGTGATTCCTAGTGTGGACCGACGAGAAGACTCGAGGGGAACGCAGTGTCGACCGGCGTTCGCCAGTGTCAATCGATGCAAACCCGAGATGACCCAGGTGTCGACCGGCGTTTGCAGGTGTCGACCGGTCTCTGTATTTCTATGTTTTAAAAAGGTGAAGTCTATTTAAACAGTTTTTAAATGAGTTTTCCGCTGCAATGCTGATTAAAAAGGTTTTAAAAAATGTTGTCTTCAGTCGAGAAACAAAAGTCTTAAATTTTTACTCCAATTTTCCGAGTATAGTGAATGAGTAGTAGATGTGTACGAACCGAGAACGGGCAGGTTCACGAGGTGGCAGGAGTTCTTGGCCGAGTACGACTTCACATGGCAGCACAAGCCAGACACCGAGAATAGGGTGACCGATGCACTTAGCCGGAAGACATGTGAAGAAATAGTAGCATCGCTAACCGAGGTATGTTCTAACTTTTTGGAAGAAATTAGAACGGCGGCAAAAGACGATCAAGACTATATCTAGATGGCGAAGCAAGTCGACGAGGGCTTGATTCAGCGACATTGACTTGAAGACAGCCTGTTGAGAGGCTAGGGCAACCAAATATTTGTTCCAAGTGCAGGCGGGTTGCACCAGTAGATCTTGAGAGAGACTCACGACACTCGGTGGGCGGGCCATCTAGGCACAGAGCGCATGGTGGCACTTTTGAGCTGTAACTATATATGGCCCAAAATGAAGGAGAACGTGGAGCTGTACGTCAAAACTTGTCTCATTTGCCAAGAAGACAAGACAGAGAGGAAGAAGTAAGCTCGGCTTATTCAACCTCTCCTCATTCCAGAGAAGCCGTGACACTTGGTTTCTATGGACTTTATCACGGGCCTATTGTCCATCGGGAGGATGACCACTATTATGGTCGGGCATATCGACTCTCTAAATATGCAGTATTCATGGGAGTTTCGAAGGGGTGTTCAGCGCACGAGGTGGCTGATCACTTTCTAAAAGGCGTGGTGAAGTATTTTGGCCTCTCCCATGAGATCATAAGTGACCAGGATCTTAGATTCACGGGCAAATTTTGAACAGTCTTGTTCAAACTTTTGGGGACGGAGCTCAAATTCTCCACCGCAAACCATCCTCAAATTGATGGCCAGACGGAGTGCATCAACGCATTACTTGAGGTGTACTTGCGGCACTATGTATCGGCGACACAGCGGAATTGGCTCGAACTACTTGAGTCGACCCAATTTTTCTATAATTTTCATAAGTTCTCATCGATCAAAATGAGCCCAGCAGAGCTAACACTCATCTTTCAGTCTAGCACACTGATGGACATGGCGCAATAGAGGGGAACGATGGGGTTCTTTGCCCAGTGGCATATCACTTTGCGTTGGACGAAAAGAAACTGCTCGAGCAGGCCAGAGACAGCCTGGTCAAGGCTCAACTCCGAATGAGGAAATATGCCGATATAAAGAGGAGAATGGTAGAGTTTAAAGAAGGGGACCGAGTTCTCTTAAAACTAACTCCACAAATATGGAAGAAGGTCACGGACCGGCGATTCCACAAGGGGCTACTTCCAAGGTACGAGGGGCCATTTGTGGTTACTAAACGAGTTGGGTCGGTTGCCTACCAATTGCAATTTCCCGAGAGACTCAAGCTTCATCCAACTTTTCATGTAAGTTTTCTATAGCCTTATCATGAAAGAGAGTGGCGGCAAGTGCCAAGGGCACCACCCGGGTACGGGTAGAATTTGCGAAGAAGATAGCAAAAATTCTTGACCACCGGACCATGAGGGGCAGCAAGAAGGGAGGGTGACGAGAGTTTCTATTGCAATAGAATAATGAAGAAGAAGCTACGTGGGAGGAAGATGTCAATCTTTGGCAATTTGAGGGTCAAATTGAAGACTACCTAGCTCAGGTGTCGACGAGGCCGTCGACTTCATTTGGTGGGGGTGGATTGTCATGCCTCATTTCTCATAGTGCATGAAGGCACGGGCCAAGGGCCCAAGGAAGGAGGAGCAGGGCTGCCTCCTATGGTGTGCGAGATTTGTCTAAGTGTTGGACACTTAGACGCGCGTGCCGAGTTGCATGGGTAGAAGCAGCCCACTAAGCGCTCAAGACCGAAGGGCTTGGATGTCAGGCTAAGGACACAGTCTGGAGCGCGCGGCAGGGCGTAACGCTTCGAGGCGAAGCGGCACAGGTGCGCCGCAACATGGCTGGGCGCGAGCGAAACGCCGCAACTCTGCAGGGCGCGAGCGAATAGGCGCAACATGGTGGGGTGAGAGCAAGAGGCGCGACGCGGTACACGGTTCGCGGCTGGCAAGTGGACGATACGCGGTAGGCACATAGTGGGCTGCGAGCAGACAGGCGCAACACGAAGGGGCACGAGTGAAGTAGCGCGACGATGTACGTGGCTAACAAACGCTCAGGACACGGAAGCGCGGGGCACCAGATAACCAGACGAGGCACGCGATGGGCGAACCACGTAGCCGAGTGGCGCGCACAGGAGAGGAGGCGCGCAATTCATGCATGAACCGAGGAGCATTTATGTTGTTGTGCATTTATGTTTGATTCGTGTATAATGGTTGGGCCATTGTGTATATATAGACCTTAAGACACCGAGCAAAGGCAGTGAAGCTTGATCTAGTAATTGAGTTGAGTCCTTGTGCTATTATATTGATCCTTGAGTGTGATTTTTGTTCCTAGTCTTTGTGTTCGGAATATAAAGAGGGTTGGGAGGATTTTCTCCCATAAACACTTGTATCACCAAGGAGGTAGTTTCGTTGTAAGCTATTCAAAGGAGAGAGGCTGGCCTAGTCAAAGATTTGGCGCCGCACATGTAAGACAAAAATTCAGACATGAATTTGAGGGTGTGACAGTTGGGGTTGGCCGAGAAGGGGAAAGAGAGGTTGGGTTGAGGGTGTTGGCCATGGTCTGCTGACCATAAGTCGACGTTGGCAAGCAGGAAGGCTTGGATAAACTAAGGTTTAATAGAAATTAAGGTGAAAGATTGAACTCGACAATGATTATAGAAACTAATAATAAAGAGGGTTTCATGAACTTAGATATGTTTTGCAATTATTTTGTCTTGACGATTCCTAACGGGATGAATATAATATTAGGTACTTTTGTATAATTCGATTTATTTCAACAATCCCACAATTGCATTGGTAATTAAGATTTTAACCTTCATCTTTAGCCAACATGCTTTGAAGCACCTTAAACATTACGATTTGGCTTGAATTACTATTGAGAAAGAAAGAATTGCCCTTAAAAGATTTCATTCATACTTGTGAATTGTTTTTTGTTTAAACCATTTTAGTTGCTTATCAATTGCATTTTGTTTTTTAGTCCCCGACTTAGGTTAACTAGCTCTACTTCTCCTACCGCTATTTTGATAAGGAAACAAGAGTAATAATGATGAGCTGAATCCGGTTCAAAAGTGACTCCGAATTTAGCCCAAGCCGAGTAAATAATATAAGTAATTAGGCATTCTGTAAATGAATGTGATGCTTCGAAAATATGGAGCAAAGGAGAAAAGTGTCATTGAATGGTCACAATTAAAGAACATAGTCCTACATGATTTTATGTTAGGAGGGCCATCCTAAAAATAGTACAACTCGAATTGGTTGGAGCTAATCAAATATACCCATCATTGTTAAAATATCCAATTCATTTTCTTCCAATTTTTAATAGTCCTTATCCAATGCTTAAAATAAATGAATCATGCATGTACTTTTATCGTTTTCTATGACAATGAAATGACATGGTAAGTAGGAGATAAATTGTGACAATTGAATAGTACGTTCACCTATTTACGTAAATAAATATGCTCTTAGTATGAAAAGAAAATGCTCTTAGAGTCTCCGATTAAATTTCCGAGCAATCTGATTCTTGGACAAATCATCTCTACTCGGATATATGGCTACATCCAAGTTATGGATCCACAAATTATTGACTCACTCGAGCAAAAAGCTTAATAGCGAATGACAATTTTATATTGTTACCTCGCGCGTAATAGAAAGCCTTACAACATCGAGAACCGTAAGATTGAATAATAGTGTTTGTTAAGGCGACCCTAATTAAATTTGTTCAAGTCAAAAGAATTTGCAAAAAATTAAAGAACTTCCTTTTCATCCTTGCAAATGACACCAATTGAGTATAACAACTTTTTGTGATAGTTTTTTATTTGTGGTTGGGTTATGACTTCTTTGAAACTGTCTTCACTCAGGTATGTTGTATAGATTGGTCATTTCTGTGATTAGCTTATCATTAGAACTATTTTTTCAAATATTTCTCATTAACTTTACGTTGACTTTAGTCAAACTTCAAACATGGGTCACTACCATTCCACTCCCAGCTTGTGAATTGAGAAGTTAATAAATTGCTTTTGCAAATGCATGTGAATGGTTTTGGAGAAAGCATATAAAATTGTAGAAATGGGTTTTATCATATAAAATCTTCCATGGAAGAAGACTTCTCAATTTATTATTAATTATTTATTTTATAATATTAATTAGTGAAAATCAGAAACCTATCGTGTAGAATTAATATTGTTAATTATAATTAAAATTATTAGTACAATTATTCAATTAAAGGGTATTGTTGTGAATAATAATATTATTGAGCCCATTTTATAACTTTTGAAGGAAAAAAGATTAAATTAAAAAGAAAAAAAAAAAGCACACCGCCTCTCTCTCTCTCTCTCTCTCTCTCTCTCTCTCTCTCTCTCTCTCAATATCAGACGACGTTTCAAGGACATTGGACATGCCCACTTTTTCTCTCATTTTCCTCGTATAAAAAAAATTGACTGCAAAAATTTATGGCGGTTGCATGCTTCTGATTGATTGGAGAAAAGGGCCCGAACCCATAAACCAGGGAGGAAAAAAAGCATAACAGAGAGAGAGAGAGAGAGAGAGAGAGAGAGAGGGGTAGAGCATCAAGCAATGGAAGTGTAAGGCAGCGAGCAACACTGACTAGAACCAGACCGAGCAGTCGTGGTACTTCCACCACTTTTTCCAGCAGCTTTTCATTTTTCTTTATAGGACACAAAACCAGCAACCGAATCCCGTCTCCACCGGTAGAGTCTTAAGTTTCTTTAAAGTGCCTAGTTCTACCGCAGAAGTGGCAATCCGGAGCATTTTGTTTGGAATAGCTTCTACCTTAGCTGGAAGCTTCATTTCTCTGAGGCTTCATAGCTTCTGAGATCTGGTTCTAACTGTGTATTTACTGGTACTAGCTTTGATTCTCTTGAGTTGAGATCTGGGGGGTTATTCTTGGATTAGTGCTATAACCACGTTTTTTCAAAGATTGAGGCAAATTTGCCGGCGGAATCTTCCAGAATAACTAATTTTGTTTCGACCAGGAAGGCTATTGAGTTGGTCTTCGACCCCGAACGATGAGATTCTTCTAGTTGTGTATTTCTTTCGTATGATTTTCTGGGTTGCAACTTGGAATCCTTGGGATTTATTCAGGAAAGTGGAAGGAGCGGATGAGGCTTATATCGATTGTATTTTGTGGTGAAACCGGCTTTGGTTGAATAAAATAGTCGTTGTTTTGGTGGGTTCTGCTTCTCTTACTTTGTATGAGTTCTTTATCATATAAATATCAATTACAGGTCTTGCAGTAGAGAAACTGAGTTTGTAGATGTTTTGTTTGGTGAAGAATTGGTATTCATGGAGTAATTGGAGGAGTTGAAGAGAACGGTTGTTATTGTTGGTCTATAGATTTGATTTGTGGGTTGACGCCTCCAATTTTGGGGTGATTCACTCTTTTCAGAAATGAGGCTCTCTTCAGCTGGTTTTAGCCCTCAAAACCAAGAAGGTCTGTACTTCTGTTTTCTTACAGATTTGTTTTCGTCATTTTTTTTGTAATTTCTGACAATTTTTACAGTTGTTTCTGTAAATTTGGGAATGGGTTGGATCTCTGTTTGGAAGCCTACATATATTTTGTTTTCATTTCTTCCCCTTATGGCTCCTTGCTTTGTTTTTGAAGTGCAAAAATCACTGCAAACTTCACTCTACTGTTTTAATACTCTTCATTTTCCATTTTCTCATCTAAAAGTAAGATTTGGCTCAAAATATTAGAATTGTCTCCTGATTTCTTTGGACGATTTGGTTGAGTTTTTACTCTCAGGTATATAACAACTCCCTCTCAAATGAAGTTTTTACAAAGTTCAAGTTCGGAGACTGATTCTAACTTTTGCAGGTGAAATGAGGGTCCTGAATTCTGAGCTTTGGCATGCCTGCGCAGGGCCCCTTGTTTCGCTACCTGCAGTCGGGAGTCGCGTTGTATATTTTCCTCAGGGTCACAGCGAGCAGGTCACGATAGACCTCTCTAATGGAGGATAACAATCAGACCACTGAAAAAGATTTGAATCTACTTTTAAAAATCACTATCAACTAATATGACTTCTTTCTAAAGTATTCCATTTGCTGAAAAACATAATATCCACTGCTTATTTGATTAGTCTCCTTGTTTCCATATATTTGTGAACTCATATGGTGGATCTTGTTCATAGGTAGTGGTTACGACAAATAAAGAAGTCGACTCCCATATCCCTAACTATCCGACCTTGCCACCACAACTAATTTGTCAACTACACAATGTAACCATGCATGTAAGGCTTCATAGGTAGTGTTTCTTTTGATTAAATATTATAAGGTGTTTTAGTGTCTTGTGGTTTATATTTCATTATTTCAGGCTGATGTTGAAACAGATGAAGTGTATGCTCAAATGACATTGCAGCCTCTGAGCCCTGTATGTGACCAACTTTACTGAGTCTGTGATTTTTCAGATTAACAGATATATTCCGGATCTTAAAGTAACTTTTTCTGCAGCAAGAGCAAAAGGAAGCATATCTTCCGGCTGAGTTGGGCATCCCAAGCAAACAGCCAACAAACTATTTTTGCAAGACATTGACAGCCAGTGACACAAGTACTCATGGAGGGTTTTCAGTGCCTCGACGAGCCGCTGAGAAAGTGTTTCCTCCGTTGGTAAATCCTTTGTATAATGATCTCTGAAAATGCTTTCCTTGGTTTTCTGTTTCTGTCTTTAACATCAGATTTTCACCTACAGGACTTCTCCCAGCAGCCCCCAGCCCAGGAGTTGATTGCGAGAGATCTTCATGATAATGAATGGAAATTTAGACATATATTCCGCGGTGAGTTTCATGGGAAATACCTTTCAAAGATCTCTTTCTCTCTCTCACTCTCTCTTTCTCTAAATGTGAAGTCCTTTCTCAAAATTCCGTAGGATGCAAAGTTTATCAGTAAGTTTCATTCCTAATTCTCATGCTTTCTTTTGTCAATTTTATTTGTAATTTTCAAGCTAGATGTCATCTACGGACATATGGATCAATGTTAGTGCCATATGTCTGAGCTTTACGATTAAAAAGAGAGATTGTATCAATGGACATTCTCTTGACAGATAGCTTTACCTTATGCAGGTCAGCCGAAAAGGCACCTCCTAACAACTGGATGGAGTGTGTTTGTGAGTGCTAAACGGCTTGTTGCTGGTGATTCCGTGCTCTTCATATGGTAGGCTGTGGATAAGCTCTAGAGTTGATTAATGTATAGTTAGACACTAATTTGTAGTTGAGGATGAGTTGTCAGTAATTGAATCGTCAGTTGTGATAGATTTGGACAAAAAAAAAGTTAGGTTTGTGGTTGCGAAATCTGCATATGCTATATATCTTTTAGGACTAGCCCCTTTTCATTGTTCTCTTAATCCAAAAGCAATAGCCTCTACTTGATTTCACCTTCTTCCTTTCTTGGAAAACTTCTTATCATCAATTTTTTCAATCCTCCTTGATATAAATTATATCTTTTACAAAACAACAAGCCTCGAGAAAACACTTCTTGAAGACGATACAATAACATTTTTTTCTTACATATAAAGTAAAAATATTACATTTAGTTGAATGTTGTTCTCACTTAGGAATGAGAAAAACCAGTTGCTACTTGGAATTCGTCGTGCTACTCGACCGCAGACAGTGATGCCTTCGTCAGTTTTATCAAGTGACAGCATGCACCTAGGCCTTCTTGCAGCTGCTGCGCATGCTGCTGCCACAAATAGCCGTTTCTCGATATTTTACAATCCGAGGTGCAATTTTTTGTAACTTCTTTAGTAAGATTAAAGTAAGTATTATTTATTTATTTTATATATGACTAAAAAAAAATCCTTTTATTCAGGGCTAGCCCATCTGAATTTGTGATACCCTGGGCAAAATATGTGAAAGCAGCCTATCATACTCGTGTGTCTGTTGGCATGCGGTTTAGAATGCTTTTTGAAACAGAAGAGTCAAGTGTCCGTCGGTATGTTTTATACCTCTTTTGGATCTTATGTCTTCTTGGTTTAGTGTCCTTTACTTTGCTTCAAAATTTTTGAAGTATTGGTTGATTTGAGTGATTGAAGAGTTGATCGAATTCATACATTTCGGTAGCTGATAATGAGATAGAGCAGCCAGAATAGTAGGGGTAAGGTTATTATATCTAAAAGTGGAGGGTAAAAATGGATTTAGCATTTTTGTCTATGGGCTGTCAATCTAGAGATTATTGCTGCAATAAGTTGTAATTACATAGCACGCAGTATGGATTTTGTTTTTACTATGGATTCAATTCCTTCCACTGGAAACTTCTTCTCTTAAACAATAGTTAACTCATTCCATACTTCCTTTCTTGATGTTGTCATCTGTCAGTTATATTTGCTCAATGGCTCCCCATCAATCGTATTTTCTCAGCTTGATCCTGGAATTTAGATTTGGCCAATATAGTCAAATCAATTAGTTTTTGTCTGAAAATGGTATTTTGTGCAGCTACATGGGCACAATCACGGGCATTAGTGATCTAGATCCTGTTCGCTGGCGAAATTCTCATTGGCGCTCTGTCAAGGTTTGTTAAGAACATCTGATGATTTGTATTCTGAAAGTTAAATAAATTTTAGTTTATGCGTAGTTTGTTTTTATGTTTAAGTCAAACGAAGCGAAATAGTTTGTTTGGGTTGATAAATTCAGGTTGGTTGGGATGAATCAACGGCCGGAGAGAGACAACCAAGAGTGTCTCTATGGGAAATTGAGCCGTTAACAACATTCCCGATGTATCCATCTCCATTTCCACTTCGGCTCAAGCGACCATGGCCCACTGGACTTCCCTCTTTCCATGGTATTTGTTGCGGAATCAATACCTTCTGATTATTTTTTGAAGTACAACTTCCATTTTATGCTTGGTAATCTGTCCTCTAAAGACTGGCATTGCAAAGTGCACTTGTAAGATCTAATTTTCTTTTTGTGCCTCTCATAAGGGATTAAAGAGGATGAAGTGGGACTAAATTCTCCATTAATGTGGCTACGAGGAGATGCCGGGGATTGGGGAATTCAATCTTTGAACTTTCCCGGAGTTGGAGTGTCACCATGGATGCAGCCAAGACTTGATGCATCCATGCTTGGCTTGCAATCTGATATGTATCAAGCCATGGCTGCTGCTGCTCTGCAAGAAATGAGAGCTTCTGATCCATCCAAACTTCTTCAATTTCAGCAAACCCAGAGCCTTCCAGGCCGATCTCCTGCCCTGATTCAATCCCAGATGCTGCAAAATTCTCAACCTCAACAAGCTCTTCTTGAGTCCGTTCAACAAAACCCAAATCATACCCAATCCCAATCTCAAACTCGGTCGCACGTCCTTCAGCAGGAGATGCATCAACAGCAGCCGTTCAGTAATCAACATCAACAGCAACTGGTTGATCACCAAATTCCGAGCACTATTTCAACTATCTCTCAGTTTTCGACTACTTCTCAACCCTCGTCATCATCGATGCAGACACTCTCATCGCTATGCCCACAACAGAGCTTCTCCGATTCAAATGTTAACCCAGTGTCTAGCCCTGTTATTTTGCCATTGGACAGCCTCTTATGCTCATTTCCTTGCGATAAATCAACTCAGCTACCCAATCTGGCTAGACCCAACTTGTTGATACCTACCTCGTCATGGCCTTCAAAGCGAGCTGCACTTGATCCTCTTCTCTCAGGCACTCCTCAACATGTCATGCCCCATTTGGAACATTTGGGGGCACCTCAAGCTAATGTGACCCCAAATTCCATTTCGTTGCCACCATTTCCAGTTCGAGATTGCACAATTGACCAAGGAGGCACTGATCCTCAAGGCCGTCTTCTATTTGGTGTCAATATAGACCATTCCTCTTTTCTAATGCAAAATGGCATGTCAAGTCTCAGGGGAGTTGGCAGCGAGGGTGATTCATCTACTCTTCCCTTCCCTTCCAACTACATGAGCTCTGCCGCGACTGATTTCTCGGCTAACACTACTATGACACCTTCCAGTTGCATTGATGACTCGGGTTTCATGCAGCCCTCAGAAAATGTGGGCCAAGTAAACCCACCAATGAGAACCTTTGTTAAGGTTTGTTTGAGCAATGTTGAGAAGAGTTTCTCTTAAATATATACTTTTTTGATTCCCATATAATGTGCAATAATAGATTGTTTGTAGTCCTGCTATTGCAGTGATTTTTTGAGAATTTTATGAGGTGGTTTTGATGTTTTTACAGGTTTACAAGTCAGGGTCCTTTGGTAGGTCACTGGATATTACTAAATTCAGCAGTTACCATGAGCTACGCAGTGAGCTTGCTCGAATGTTTGGGATTGAAGGCGAGCTGGAGGACCCTCTGAGATCAGGCTGGCAGCTTGTATTTGTTGACCGGGAGAATGATGTTCTTCTCCTCGGCGATGGGCCGTGGCCGTGAGTTCCCCCTTTCTCTCCATTTTTTTGTTAATTCTCCGTGTCATTTCTTAGAAACTCGAGAGAGTGGAGGATTGATCGATGATTTTGGCAATAAATATAAGCAGGGAGTTTGTGAATAGCGTGTGGTGCATAAAAATTCTGTCACCCCAAGAAGTGCAGGAGATGGGAAAACGAGGCCTGGAGCTTTTGAACTCAGTGCCGATTCAGAGGCTCTCCAACAGCAGTTGTGATAACTACACTGGTGGGCAGGATGCGAGAAACTTGGTCACGGGGATCGCTTCAGTCGGCTCAGTCAACTACTGAGCTCTACATAACCTGTTTTAAGGCACCATTCTCCCATTGTGTAATCCAAGCATGTGTTCACATTGAAGAGTAAAAAGAGTTGCCTAATTGTAGCTTTTAAAGCTCGGATATGAGCTGAAACATTTGTATTTAAGATGACATATACTCTTCTTTTCTTCTTATAATTACATGTTGTGGCTATTTGAAATATTAAACGACACTTAAAGAGCTTTATGTCAAAAATATATGTTGCTCTCTGTCATTGAATGTTTTGCCCTCCTTTTTCTCCTAACTTATATTTAATTTTCTGTCATAAATGATTGATTAGGTTATATAATAAATTATTATTTTTAAAATTTAAAATATGTTGGAAAAATAAGACAACGACGTCGTAATGAGAGTGGAGGGCAGGTTGGTTGTCGGCAGGGGGGGGTATGATACAAGTAGTTGAGGTTTCTCTTTTAAAGGTGGGGTAGGGCCCGTAGGGGACCCTTGGGGGTGAGAGCATAAAAGAATAAGGTGGTATTTTGTAGGGCCCATTTGGTGCTGATTTGACCCTTCTTTTTAAGGGATGGAATGCTGACAAGTAGCCCACTTTTCATTCACTCATTCATTCATTCTACTCTCTCTCTCTCTCTCTCTCTCTCTCTCTCTCTCTCTCGTTACCCTTTCAACATTTTTCACTTTCAAAGTTATGATTTCCATGGGGGCTAGAAAAAGTTCTTTGAAAATGAGTTGTAAATTTAAAAATAGTATTATGATTGACAATGTATAAATGAGTTGGATAAAAAGTATTTATATTCCAACACTTTATGTTCATTAAATTGTTACAAATATTAAAAAAAATTATATCTAATAACATATTTTAACTTAAGATAGTAATAAATAATACCCTTGTAAAAAAAGGAATTAGACGTTGTGTTTTCCATGGCACAAATATTAGCAAGTTCTAAGTTTGTTTAAAAACATGCTCAAAAATAGGATTGATATAATTTATTCTGAGAAATTGATCTCATAATTGGAGACCATCTTTCTAATAAATTACCTTTTTCAGATTTATTTTATTTTATTTTATATTATTGGAGAATCTTTTACATGGGACTTCGTGCTTTGTGACCCGTCCCACAATTTAATATAATCGATGATTGTGGGTATGAATTTGGACAGACACATACATACATACATACATATGCAGGTAGAATTATTATGCTAAGTATATTTTCTCGAACGAATTACTTTTAAAAATTATTATTACTTGCAGAACAGACCGCAGTTGGAGAGTTGTAGGTTGTATTTGCGAATATGATAAATTACTCCTGAAAAATAATCTATCCATTCTCTTTCAATTGATTAACTTGAAGGCGAGGATTCTAGTACAAGTCCGTGTTGCATCAAGAAAAAGATCGAGCTTCTTGGAAAAAAAGTTAAATATATAGTATGAGAATAAGATTAAAAGTCTACTGTGCTCTGCCAATTTGTTTTGATTAATCTAATGACCAAATAAGTATTAGTACTTAAGAAATTAATCTCTTTTAAGATTATTATTAATTAATTAAATAGAACTAAATATAACTTTACACAAATGTATCTAACTATTTGAAAATCAAAAGCCATTAACTAGATTACAAGGGAAATTAACTAAAAACATTTCAATTTCCAAATCTTCTAAATTAATCTCTAAAATTCCCTTTATAAAATTTTTATTTTTATAAAATTCTCAACAACTCAGATTATTTTGGGTAACACTTGAAATCTGCATAGAATCTTAGGCTAAAGCCTAATTATATAAATATAACTTCTAATGACAAATCACCCTATAATTGATCAAATTTTATATTAATAATACATAGGCATGTGATCATAGTGCGGAAAAATGAGAGAAGAAACATGATGAAATTGGAAATGTGTTTGATGAAAATATGAATATGAAACACTGCAACAACCTATCAGCCCATTTCTCTGGTAAAGAAGAAGAAATAAACAAATTGGGCTCAAAAAGCTCAAAGAAAAATGATCTCATTTGTCTCAATCCAACGGAACGCCCGACTCAAAAAATTGAATGAAGTCGTCTGATCTTTAAACTTAATTTTAATAAATTAAACCGCGGAAGAATTCCATTACAAATATAAACTAGGGTCCAAACATAAAGGGCAAATTTATAGGTCCTTTAAAGTGACATCTACATGGTTATGTAATACATGTTCAAAAATATATGTACTGCAAAAAAATTAAATAATCTAGAGGTTTACAAGTTATATAAAATCTAACCTCTCATTGGAATATAAAATATTGAGGTAAAATATCTAATTTCAACAATACGTTCGTTAAGCCTATTCTTGAGTCTGCAATGAATGTTTTCTTAATTATAGCCTGAAAGAAATGTCGTTGGAGTGAGTCGATTAAACTCAATAAGGATGCATTTGTTATTTCCAGTTCTCATGTTTAATTTAACAATTTAATGACAATTTAAAAATCTGAATTAAAAAAATAAAGTCATTCATATTCTATGTGCATATCATATCTTATGCAATAAAATAAAAATAACGATATCAAGAAATTGCCAACACCATACAAAACACCCTAATTAAGTTTAGAGTTTTGTGTTGAATGACATAACGCAGTCAGGTGTCTCATACTTTAGTTAAAACAAATTTTTCATGAACGATAATAGAAACGTGCGTAAAATGACATGCAATAAAATGAAGTACTAACAAGAGATTTATCAATTATTTTATAAAAATAAAATAATTATTTAAAATGAGCCGAATAAATCCCTAGCTCAAGTGAGCTTACCACTTACCAAACTCAATTATTCCAAAGGTCCAAAAAAATATAAAGAGCGCAAATATTCATTTAATAAGAGGGTACCTATCCAAAATAAGATTGAAAAAATTTGGTTAAAATTTATATCTTAAATTCCCAACTTTCTTTTCTTTAAAACCACCTGTTTTTTATAAGGTAATTAATTAGCCCACAAATTTCGGCCAAAATATATTCAAACCTTGGCTCAAAGAAAATATATTCAAATTTTCATAAATATAAAGTTTTCCCATTTGATTTCAATCAATATTTACAAAAAATAAAATTATAATCTTCCAACACAAATAATTTGATATACACAATAGTACAATCCAATAATGCCATTAACAGTGAATAAAGAAAGACCTTAAAGTTGGATTTTTATGCTTTCAGCGTGCGGCTATCAACAACCAAAGCTCCGACTCACACTATAGAAGTTGATCACCTCCCATTGAAACCCACCCTAAAAATAGTTGCAACTTGAGCTAAATCTCCTTTCAAGACCAACTGAATTAATTAAAATTCAAGATTTTTGACCAAAAATTTGAACACGGGGCTTGCGAGGGATTTCGACTTACTGATTGATTCCTTCGTTGCAGAAGTAGAAATCAAGCCTCCGATTTCACTCTAAGAAGTTTCCTTTTCTAGAGTGCAACACCCCACAGTATGGGAGGAAATAAATTTCTTTCCTTTATTTTTTTTTTCCTTTAATGGCACGGTTACATGTTGTCCCTTGCTTACGAAATTGTCCCCAAAATTTAGAACAACTTCGAAATCCCAGCAAGTAAATGAGGGTATTGAGCGGCCATTTCGGACTCAAGTTTCCAAGTGACTCCTCTTTCATAGTGATTCCTTCAATCATTAAACCCGAACTAAAGCTATTTCACGTAACACAAATTCTAATTTCACGGCTCAAAATCCTAATAAAAAAACATCTATCTGGATAGACATCACAGGGGTATAGCATGTGATGGGTTAGAAATATACTTCATTAACATTGAAATATAGAAGATGTTATTAACATAATTCAACTGTGGTGGTAAGTCTAAATAATAAGTCACTGACCTACTCAATGATCTAAAAAAGTTCTATGTACCTAAAGATATCTTGATATTTTCATCAAAACGAATTATATAACGACATTGCCAAACTTTCAGAAATACCAAATTGTTAGTTTCAAATTAAACTTCTCTTTTCAGAAAACATACTTAACCTTTTTTTTCCCTTTTTTATAGAGTTTATATGCAGTTCTCAATCAATTCATAAAGTTTTGAACATTCTCAACTGATTCTCACACATATAACCACACAAGTCAAAATAGTGATAAAAAATTGGGATCTATTGCAAATTTAATTAATCGAAAGTGATTACTCGACAATTACTAAAGTCCAAAACATTGGGTTCAATCATAACCTTGAGAATTTGAATCATACATCCAAGCCAAACGTTCGGATGAGGTCATTACATTAACATAATTTAACTTAGACTCCAAATCTCATATCAAAAATTGAAACGTAACTACAGATACTTAAACTTTCCAGCAGGATTAAAACATGAGTAAGCAAGCAATGTAACTAATATCAAGCTTTTCCTGGCTTAAACAAAGAGTGACCTTCTTCTACGAGTTAACAATCACAATTGATCAAACAAGTTAATACCAACCTAAACAACACCATATCACTGAAGGATTCCCAATAAACTATAAACAAGGTTTACACTAATCATATTTCACTTAACAAGTCTCAATTACTTAAATTTCTTGATTGCATGAAAGATCTAATTAATGCTACCACACATATAGTTCAAAATGAGTTAAACTACATAAGTTTCAACTTTTGATTAGTTATGAAACCTCAACTATGATGCTCAACCAAAATCGTTTGTTTTACATCCAAAACATTGAGTACAGATATCCTTAATAGTTAGTAGAAGAAGAGATCTTTCAACACCGATATTCCAAACGTCGTGCTTATATATACTAGTACAATTCCACATAAAATCTTTGTATTGCATCAAATTAATTTTCAATTAACCATCTAAATCTTGCATTATCCTACATACCCAAGGAGAATATTGACCGCCTTTGCTAAAAACTTCACTGTAGAATTGTCCCTCTAATAAGTCGTACCTAGATTGCTTGTTGAAATAATTTCACTAAATTTTGCGATCAAACCACATGATGTATCTCACTTTACTATATATTTGAATCACATTACTAGAACAATAATTCAAACTTCCAATCTAAAATAACTTATCACTAGAAATTCTACGCTAGCAATAGACCATATTCGAAGTAATCTTTATTGTCACATCACAAAAGTCTTAACTCATTACATAATCAGGTCTAACTGTCAGTCTTTATATAAAAGACATAAAGCAAACAACATCAAATATGCCTAAAAATAATAGAATATGTACCTTAACATTTCACTTTCAAGTATGATAGTCAAATCATAATTTGATTTCAATAAATTACCTTGATCCATTCAACACCAAAACTCTTAAGCCTTGGTTCCAGATACCAATCATTGTTTGACATTGATCTACATCTAACAATAAAAAAATTCATCTATGAAAATGACAACGTTCTTAACTGAATAATAAAGATACATCCAATGGTGCAGTACCACTGCAAGCAAAATTCACAATACTATATATACCATTTCCTTTAATATGAAGACTTCTCTACTAAACTAGAGCTAATTTGAATAGAGTATAAGAATTGGAGCAATGTCGGAATCAAATCAATGTAACATAAAAAATCTTGTGATGGGTGATAACCCTGGTAGATCCTAAAAAACAAACGTCAGAACAAACGATCACAACTGATAAATCTAGATACTGCCAGACTATCACATAGTCACCACTAACAACAGAAACATACTTCAAATGTTTCAATCTCCTACACCCATTAAATAATCCAATAATTTACTATTAATATAAGGCTAGCACCACATTCTTCGCTTAACAATCAACTTCCATTAAATATTCACTTATCTAGTTCATACACAATATTGGACCAATTTACTTTATATAAACTATCCACTTTGTAGATAACTCATGTCTAATGATCATAATACCACAGAATTAGCAGATTAAAAACAGACGATCTTACTAAATATTGGATTTTTTAGTAGTGTATAAGTCTTGTTTAGAGGGTATGTAACATCTCCATTCCTAATAATACAAAATTATTCATTTTGAGGTCAACCCGCAAGGTTTTTTTCCTAGAATTAGCCAAAAATGCATTGTTCTAGCATCCGAAATTTCCTTGGCTTGGAATCTGTCCTTGATATTTTTTTCTCTTTGTACAAAACTCAGATTTAATGTACTATACATTTTAGAAAGAATTTTGTTGTAGATTGAGTGAATGATAAAAGAAAAAATATAGGAAGAAGAGTAAATTGAAGAATTGGGATGATCACCATGTAGTTTTGATAAACTACATGTAGTTTGAAAATGAAAGATGGAATGCAAAAGGAAGGTAAGGGAGGGTTTGGCGTGAAGAGCTTTGAGGGAGTGGATATAGTGACTAGACCAATCTACATGTAGTTTGAAGAAACTATACGTAGAAAATGGAAAGTTGTAAAGGTTAAATACATAGTTAAAAATCAACCACCACTCACTTCATCTTTTTAACCTAAACACTTTCTTCATGTAATTTCCAACTCTCTCTCCTCTTCCTCCATAGCTGATCAAACCTCTTCACTTCAAGATTCCATCTTCAAGAGTTTAAGGTAAGCAAAATGTTAAAGATTTAATTTATGCATGAAAGAGGTTGTAAATATGAGTTTTCTTTCAAGTTTTCTTGAATTCTGAAAATTTCATAGTTAGGGTTTGAGTTTCTTCCTTCTTTTGATGATTATAACTTAGTTAAGGGTGTGTAAAGATTTAGCATGAATTAGAATAGAAGTTTATGCATGATAGAAGAGAAACTTTGAGGTGGGTTTGTGATTAAAAAGGAAAAACAGAACAACATCTGTTCTTGAGCTATCTGGCCAAATTGTATGTCTTCTTTAGATAAATGGATTGTTCCACTAGAAAGGTGATGTCCTAAGGTTTTTGGAACATCTTGGATTATTGAAAATGGTTAAGTATTAAGAAAGTTAGGGGTATTTGAAGTTCACCCAAATTCTGCAGAAATCTTTCAGTTAAGATTATTAGTATAAAGTGTCGACCGGTATGCATAAGTGTCGACCGAACTTGGTAAATGTCGATCATGAGGGTTGACCTATGAAGACAACCA
>CM039524.1:5043995-5090336 GCA_022433055.1 Begonia peltatifolia
CAAGATGCCGATCCATCAATAGGTGTCGACCCTTGTGTGTGCAGAACGGGTCAAGTATCAACTGAAGATTTCAAAGGTTGACCTGGAGCCTTGTATTGTGTTACAACTTGAAATGTTTTACTATGAATCAGCAGTTAGATGAGCAAATCGGTTTGGATAACTCGGGACGCTACATTGTAACTATGATGTGTTAATGGTTTTAATGCACTTGTATTAGGTTTCAAAACTTCGAGGGAAAGTGATCAAGATTTCTCGACTGCTACAAACCGAGGTAAGTTTATATTGTATGTTTCCGGTCCTTAAAGCCTACATCACAAAGGTATTAGGATTTATGCTTTTATGGGGTAGGTTAAAGGTAGTTAAGTTTTCGTAGACGTTTAGATTAAGTTAAATGCCTTATTGAAATGTCTTGAAGATATTGTCTATGTTATGCATTGGTGAATTGTTTCTGTTATGTGAATTTTCATGTTCATGCATCATGTTTTTGCAAAATCAGGAAAAATATTTTATGTACATGTTTTAAGTAAGAAAAACAAGATTATGTAAAGTACGTAAATGATTAAGTTGTAGGACGAGGCAAGTATGGCCCGTGTAGTGTGCACTAAGTGGTCCATGTTTGTACTATGTATCGTCCGCTCACTGGTCCAAGTTATATATATATTGTCCACTTTGTGGTCCACGTTTTATTAAGTGTATGCTTCCCCCATCGAGCCCCTTTAACTCAGGTCAAGTGAAAAGTAAAGAAAGAAAAATACATGTTTTATGAAATGTCTATGCATACTCATTCATGTTATACTATATATCCTTACTGAGCATTAGGCTCATTAGTTTAAATTTTGATGATGTAAGTGAATAACCCATAGGTGAGGACTTCGAACCCCAAGTTGACGAATAGATGCAGTTGGAGGAATGAGCTCGTGGGGTGTGTTCATAGCAGTTAGGTGACCTTTTGACTCGTAGGTGAACGACTGGAAAGTTCTCGCCAAAAAAATTCGTGAGGGGAGGATATGAGGCTATGGACCAATCTCCAAAGTGTACAATATCTTACTGGGAAAATGGGTCGTTACAAATGGTATCAGAGCCTGTACCCAACCGAAAATGTGGCCAACGAGAACGTTCGACCTCCGAGGGAGGGTGATTGTGGTGACCCGGATGTGTACATATGAAGACGACTTCGAGGCAAAACTTGGGTTGCGGGTAAACCTTAGGACGTAAGCCGAGTGTAGGCAAATCTCGGACTCGACTATAGGCAAATCCCAGGTTGTGGAAAAGGGGATCGTCACAATCTCATATCGCTTAAGAAGGTATATGGAAATGAAACATATGTAAGGAAGCTCTCTAAGATAGTAAGACACGTTTTAGAGCACAATCGGCAACGGATCTCATAAGAATTGCAAAGTTAAGAATGCTCCGATGAGAGCAATACCAGGTTGGGTGACCAACTGAGAAGTTCTCGCCAAACAAATCCGTAAGAGAAGGATATTGGGCTACGACCCAATCCCCCAAGCGGACAATATCTTACTGGGAAAAGGGTTGTTACGATTGTACTGCTTAAATAGGAAAACTCTACTTATAAACTATGCATTTTCAACTTTTTCATGGGATTGTGTATCTTTACGGGTATGAGTTGGACCTTTACACTGGGCCTTCTTTGCCTTTACATGTCTGACTGTCATAATCTCCCTCCCTTGGATCCTAATGTACCTATTGGCCACAGTTTCAGTTGATCTTTGACTCTGATACTCTTTTTTAGTGTCCTTAGTGATGTGTAACCAAACTGCAAAGGTTGCAATTAACGTGACAAAATCTGTTTTTCGACAAATTCTAAGACAAAGTTTGATTGTAGTAAAAATTCATCTAACAAATGAATTTCCACACAATTTTTGGGTTGTAATGACGTCTAATTGTGTAGAATAAACCTTCAAAATTTTAAACAACAATATGCATGGACAAAATGTTTATGAACAAACAAATGCAAGTTAGTTTGGAAATCACCTAGTTGTGACTCCCAACTCCAAAGGCCACTCCTTTAAGGAAGAGAAACACTCCAACTTGATTGTTTGAGAGTTGTAATACTAGTTGTGTTATACTTAAATTAACTAGCAAGCTTTCAAAATTTGAAAATGTAATGTTATATTTGTTGTTGAATAGGATGATGTCAGAGATATACGAGAACTCTTGAAAAAAGTTATTACATATTGTAATTTATAAATATTATTGTTAAAAGTTGGTGATTAAATAAATAAAATAATTTTATTTTGCTACGTAATGCTATAACATCATGTGCAGCATCGGATTATCATAAAATATAATTTTTTTATTATTTTAAAGAAATATTTATTCAAAATTGATATTTTTGTAGATGGCCCATGATGCAAAGAGATTTTGGGGAATAAAAGATTTTAAAAGCTAGAAGTTATGAAAGAAAGCTTCTAGAGAAAGAGAAGAATAAGTAAACACCAAACTTTTAGAATAAAAAAGTGTTTCTAATCTAAATTAAATATTTTGATTAGATAATGAAAGAAAAAATCTTGGATGAATTTTTTGAAAAATGAGACAATTTTTGTTGGAGGAGTGGTGAAGAGAGCCGAACATAGACAAAGGGGCTCGAAAGGATTGAAGAGGAGAAGGTGACGCATAAATTCTAAGAAGAAAAGAAAGAAGCATAGGAAGGAAGGGAAGAAATGTTGAATAAAGAAGAGAACGTCATTAAAGAGTGTAGGGAAGAATATTTTATTTTTCATTCTTATAAAATGAATTCTCCATTTTTGTTTATACTTTTTATTTCATTTTCTCTGTTATGAACTAAATTTCAAAGTGGTAGGAATTGAGAGTATTAATCTATGTTTCTTTTGTAAAATTGTTGTAATAATTACATTAGAAAATTCAATATGATTTTAATTTTTATTTATTTAGTGCTGGAAAAAATGAATAAATATTAAGACTGTTATTATCGGTGATGGTAAATAGAATTATAAAATATATTGAATTGTGCAAAAATTAATATTTTCATATCAATTTAATAATTTTGTATGATTGAATAGAATTGTTATAAAATGGGTTCAATAAAATATTTGTCTTTCATAAAGTAATGAAAAAAATATCGTAATAATTAATCAGTAACTGTGACAAGGCTGATCTATAAATGATATTTTAAATCTTCTAATTCAATTACTGTAGCATTTTCTTCTGTAGTCAAAGGACATAGTGAGAGAAATCGATTGCGATCCATGTTTTATTAATTGGCTTCTTAAAATTCTGTATCAACCGGCCTTTCTACTATTTTGACTATTACTCTTATTCACCTTTATATCATTCTACTTAAATTTAATTTTTGATTAATTTTTTTCTCGTGGAATTGATATTGTACTTTCCTTTTACTACTTGATTGCAGCACGTGCAGTTGCGTAGTGTAACGAATTTCACACAAGTTTTTGGCAACTAGGGACAAAATTTTTCAATTTTTGTAGAATTTATATATAAAAAAAAATTTGATACTTCTATTTGTTTCTTTTTCAGGTACCTCGCTGTAAAAAAACAGCATACAACAGTTATCAATGGTCATATGAGAGATTCAATTCAAGTCCGTAAGTTACTAGTAGTCATAAGCTTGATGCAATGAGGAGGGTCTTAACAATTCAAGTTTCATTAGTTACTAATGAGATTAATTTGATGAACTTGGAATATGGGCAGAGGACACCAAGTATTTTATGCATATTTTGTGGAGAGGCACATCAATATGAAAATTGTGCATCAAATCCAAAGTCAGCATACTATGATGGAGATTACAATCAAAATAATTGCCACTTCAACTCGTACAACCTAGGAAGGGATTAAAATTCCAATTTTCAGTGGAATTTTAAGACAACTCAAGAATATCCATCCACTTCACTGAATGGATCCTCACATCCACAATAATTCTCTCAACAAATCTAAAATTTCCCACGGTATGCAATGTGGCATCAAAATAGTCTCATTCAGAATGAACAATCATATTTGGAGCAATTGATGAGAGAATATATGTTAAACAACAAAGTTGTTATTCAAAATCAGATTACATTAATCCAGAACAATGCGGCCTTACTCCACAACCTGAAAACTCAAGTTGGTGAGCTTACCAAAGCTTTAAACAATAGACTTTCAAAAGTAACTAGTGACATGGAAGTCCCAAAAAGAAAAGATAAAGAACTGTGTAAGTCAATAATTATGATGAATGCAAAAAGAAGTGGAAACAATAGAGAAACTTAAAGGTCCAGAGAAAAAAAACATAAAATTAATAAAGAAATAGCAATGAAGAAAAACTCATTTTTTTAGAAAAATAGTGCTGAAATTTGCAATGCTTCAACATCACCGCAGCAAATAATAGTAGAAAATCAACTTGAGCAATTTCTTTCGCCGTTTTCAGTAAGTCTTCAATTACAACATCAAGATGAACATTTTAAGAAATTTTTGGAGATGTCGAAGCAACTTTACATCAGTATCCCTCTCATGGAACATTTGTAGCAAATGTCGAGCCATACTGAATTTTTTAAAGATATGCTGTCAAAGAAAAGAAAACTCAGTGAATGTGAAATAGTGGCAAAATGAAAGTCAAAATTTGAAAAACTAATCTGAATAGAAATCCATATTAGACAAAGACAAAATTTTTGCCTCTCTACGAGATCCTAGTTGAAGAAGAAGGGAAATAATCGGGTTGTTGACTTTAAAACAAGCGTTTGTGGGAGACAACCCAACCAATTTATATTCTTTTTGTTTTAGATAATTTGATTTTTCTTAATGTTGTTTTCGTGAAAATAAAGTGATGTCGCCACTGCTGCAACATCGGTCTCGCAAATAACATGTTGTGCGATTTCTCTCTTTCTATGGTACATTTATCATCTAGGTTTGCTGCACTCCAATCCACCTGAAGGCGATGCTGATGATAAGGAAGAAGTTGAATAATGACCTCTTTTTAAGGAAGTTCTATCCCCTTACTATTTTTTAAAAATATGATTTTTTGTTTGGATTTTTTGTAACAGTGAGGACATTGTCAAGTTTAAGTTCGGAAGTAGATTAGATTATGAATTACTTGGAGTACTTTCTTGTAAAAAAAATTATACTTTAGTCATCTTTCAACATTCAAATCCAACATAAAATTCTATGATGGTTTTCATCTACTTAAAACTTTCAATCCTTTGAAATATCTAATATTTATCAAATATTCAATAAATATATTTTTGGAATATTGTAATTGTAACAGTTAACTTTTACCCATTTTGCTAGATGTAAATTTTTCTAAAAAATTCAAGAAATATTAAATCAATGTAAAAATTTAAAATTTTATATTTAGGATTATAAACTCTTAACACAGACACAAAAAAGTTAGACATAAAGGATCATGTTGATGATATAAAAGAAAATAGGTTTGGGGGTACATTAAAATAATAATAATAATAGATAATAAATATTTAGTTTGCAATTCTCACTCCTGTTTCAATCTCGAATGAGCTTTTTGGATACTCGATAAGTGAAAAATAAAATAAAATAAAAATATACTTTGGACGCAACATTGTTAATCATACTGTAACACCTAGAATTTTCTTTTAAATAATTTTCAGATTTACGTAATGATAAATGGAAGAATTCTAGTCGGAATTAAGTACAGAAAATTTATCCGATTAGGTAAAAGATTATTTTGATACTAATGGAGAAGAGAAAATTTTAAGAATATAACCAGAAACAGACTGAATAACAGTTTGATTAAATGGTTAGAGATTGAGGGCGATTTAGTAATTAAGTTATTATTATGATTATTATTATTATAAAAAAAAAAACATAAGAACACCTTTCCACGAGAGAAAACCTTCCATCTTCAGCAATTTTTCCTTCCAGCTGGCGATCTTCTCCGTTCTTTCAATAATCTTGAAATTTAAGGTAAGGTTTAGTTACTTTTTGAATAAATAGTTAGTCTTTTAGTTGTTTTGAGCGATCAAAGTAAGGTTAGGGGGAGTTATTTGGTAGTTGGTAAACCCTAAGTGGGAGGATCGAGATTTTGAAGATTGAGTCTATTTTTATCCGTGTATTGGTGTTTAAACTTGAAGTAGTAATATATTATGGGTTTCTATGGTGAAGGTTGACCGTTTGGATAACTGAATACTCGAGTTACGGAACGGTTTCTGTTCGACTGCATTCGGCCAAGCTGTAGGTGTTGGATTAGGAATTGGATTATACCGTTAAAAATTAGACGTCTTATAGAATCCGTAGCATTTCGAATCGTCCAAATTGGACGAGTATTGGATAAATTTTGCAATTCCAAATTTAGTCGGAAATGGTGTAGGATTTCGAGTTTAGCTAGAAGTGGCGGTTTAGTAAGAGTTTATAACTTTCGTGTTAAAATTTCATGAGTTGGACGAAGTAGAATTGATTGATGTATGGTTTTATAGGTTCTTCAGTTAGCGAGCCATATACGAACGAGTTGCTAAGAACGTCAGATAAATAGTGTAGTAGGTGCTTTTGCCTTCGGGCCTACATCATAGTTCAGTAGGTTGCATGCACGTTTATTTTATGTTATGTTTTAGTCGATTATGCATTCATGGTTTTAAAGTTAGAAAACGAAACGAAAACGAATTTTCATGTTTTTACGAAATGAAATAGTAGGATGTGACGTGATGAACGAAATCAGAAGATACGTAAGAAGATAATAAAGGTGGGGTTGAGTGGTCTTGTCCCGTGAGCTGGACCGCGAGTTGTATCACTTCTTCCCCCGCTTTACGTGGTAGCCTTGTTCCGAGAGGTGGACCGCGAGGTGTGTCACTTTACTATATTGAGGTTGGCCTTGTCCCGTGAGGTGGACCACGAGGTGTGTTACCTTGATCTAGCACGTAAAGAATAACCCAGTAATAAGAAGATAAAGAAGATGTAAGAAAGAGACGAAAACAAAAGTAGAGACGAAACTGTAGAACCCGCATGTGTTAGGATATGGTTGTTTTAGTGTTTATGTTTGATGTGCATTACTTACTTAGTATTAGGCTAATAGATGAGTTCTGTGGGCGTTTTGACCAGGGAGGGGGTATGTAAGGGAGTTTAGTTATTTCGAGTTTGATCGGAGTTGTTTTGAATCATTTTAAGTTATTTTGAGTCATTTGAATGTATAAACGGATTTCAAACTTTAGTAGTCGTTTTGTTTATGTAAATAATGATTTTGAGTTGATGGAAAAGTGTACGTTGTATTATTTTTAGCGTTGAGTCAGAAGTCTGATTGTTTTTGGGAAGTTTTAAAGTTTCTAGTTGGATTTCTGGGAAGGAAGTATCGACCGATAGGTATAGTGGTCGACCAAACTTAGCAAGTGTCGACCACGAGGATCGACCTGCGAAAACATAGCCGAATCAAGTGTCGACCGCTTAGTGTAAAAATGAGTATAGAGTGTCGACCTATATGTTAGGGGGTCGACCAAACTCTGTAGGTGTCGACCGCTTGGGTTGACCTACTTGGACAGAGAGGAATGAAGTGTCGACCGGTAGTGTAAAATAGATGGGAGTGTCGATCACAAAGATCGACCGACGCGGATAGAGACAAATGAAGTGTCGACCGGGTTTACAGGAGTCGACCGAAAATAAATTTTTTTTATGTTTTATAAAACTTGAAACTTTATTTAAACTGATTTTTATCAAAGTATTCCGCTGCGATGGTTTTAAACGTTTTCAAAAGATCATTTAATTCGAAAATTTTTACACAAATTTTACCTAAGTGTATGAGTGTGAGTAGTAGCAGTGAGCGTACCGGAAACCGTGTAGGTTTTCGGGGTGCCACATATACTCCTCTATATATTTATCTTATTTATTATATGAGTATATTATCTCTTTTTTTGAATAACTGAAGATCTTTATTGCCAATTGTTTCAATCACAAAAAAAAATAGTTTGACTTGAAGCGAAGTCAACAAATAAAAAAAAAATCTCCATTATTTATAGCAATAATTGAGTTTTTGAGTTCTATGTCCCTAATTTCTTTGAGTTAGTTGAAAAGGTTTGTAGAACTAGTATATATGATATTAAATTTAGCATGATATAATAAGACTTTCGTGGTTGGAGAAGTTTTTAACTTATGGCATGCACACACAATCTAAAAGAAGAATTATTATGAATTATATTGATTTGAATATTTGATCATATGTTAGGATTTTCATTGATTGAGAGTTGAATGCAACCCTAAAAATTTTGAATTGTAATGTTTGTAGCATGATTAAAATCATTTTAGATATTTTATTTCTTGAATTTTATTTTACATGACTCGAGGACAAGAAATGACTCAAATTTGGAGGTGCGATAACTATTAAAATATAGTTATTATATAGTGTATTTTAAAAATATTATTATTAAAAATTGGTGATTAAATAAATAAAATAATTATATTTTTTTACATAATGCTCTAATATTACGTGCAGCATCGGATTATTATAAAATATACATTTTTTGTTCTTTTAAAGAAATATTTATTCAAAATTGATATTTTTGTAGATTGCTAATGATGCAAGCAAATTTGCTGAATGAAAGATTTTGAAAGCTAGAAGTTATAAAAAAAAGCTCATAGAGAAAGAGAAGAATAAGTAAACAACCAAAATTTTAGGAGAAAAAAATAGATATAATCTAAATTAAATATTTAGATTAGATAGTGAAAGAAAAAATTTTGGATGAATTTTTTTTTAAAAAAGAGAACTTTTGCTAGAAAAGGGTGCTGAAGAGAGCTGATGTACCACCTCGAGAATCCACATGTTCCCGGTGCGCTTACTACGTCTACACATTATGACATAAAGAAACTTGACACAAATTCACTTAATTTAATATCACTTTCGTTTTCAAATCATATTCAAAAGAACATTTGTAAGTATAAAAATTTTCGGTTTGATTCGAAAATAACTCGCGCCTCGAAGAAGGAATACGAAATCCTCAATATAAAATACGCAGCGCAAAAAAAATAATTTTAAATAATTTTAAAATAAAACGACAAGACCCGAAATCCTAGAAAGTAGTCCAATACACGCCTCGCACAACCCAACACTGTGCCACGTGCCCGCGTCCCCACTTCGGCGCCTCGTGTGCACCCTCTCGGTGCCGCACGTGCCCACTCGACGCCGCCGCGTCACGTGCACGCACACAGCGCCGCGTGTCCCACACACCCTGCCTCCGTGCAACACGTCCGTACACACATCCTCACCCGACGTTGCACGACCCGTGCACACTCGCAAGACTGCGTGCCCTGCGCGCCTGCAGTCACGCCGCGCTCCCGCGCACACTGCCACTTCCTTCACGCCTCACCGCGCACACCCTAATCTATTCCATACCTTCTCGACACCCAATCGTTCTCTCGAAAATTCGACAGAGTAACATTTAAAAATCGACTATCCCAAAAATCTAAACCTGCATACAGTTCACCAAAATTTCCAGAATACCTACCCAGAGATTTTCACCAAATCAAAGTTTTAAAAATAAAACTACAACAATCCATCAATCATCAAATGAAGAAAATTCACAGTATAGAGCAATACCAAGCTCATACCTGTAAAGAGTACACGTGCGTCACCAAAATCACAAACACTCCATGAACCTCTATACAACTACCGCCTATACAAACTCGTCTGATCGACTATATGTCCCGACACAAGAAAAGAAAACTACTTTGACAGTCTAGCCATCACCTACCATCTCCACGGGTCGGGTCGCCCTAACAAATCCGCCGTCCGGTGCCTCAATCGCACGTCGCCAACCGTCTTATGCCTTAAGACTAGGCTCTCAGGACTCACCAGCAATATCGTCAGCACCTACACCATAGAACACACATCATAAGTCTAACGCTCAGTAAGTAATGCGATGTGAAAATAAAAGCCGACAATGCAATCATATCACATGCAGTCTCTACACTCACACTCATGTTGTCACATCTGTGAAGTATAGTGTAGCCGCACTAGGGTAAAGAGGAATCTAGCGCCACCCTACACCCTGACACGTCGCTACCGTTCCGGACTCCTTAGCAACGAGGCCCACAAGCTACACACACGCATCACCACACAATAACCACATCATGGTGAGGGTGTACCTCGCGCCACACTATACTCTGACACGTCGCCCCTGTCCCAGCCTCCCCAGCAACGGTGCTACAGTTGCCACACACACATTTCGCGGCAGCCCAACCGGCTCACTTCTCGAGCAGAATCCGCGACTGGTGTTGCACCGGCCCACACACTAGTAGGATCTGCGGTACCACTGTCCATCATCCTCACCGCCGACACATACACGCCGCGTGACGGCCCAGCCGGCCCACTTCTCGAGCAAAATTTGTGGTTGGTTACGCACCGGCACACACACTAGCAGGATCTGCGGTACCACCGCCACGCGTCTCACTACTTACTCAAAATATGTTCAAAACCATTTTCGTTCCCTTTTTGAAAAAAAACATGATGCATGTCAAACAATACGCACGCACACCACAATCAATAACATAAAACTTAAAGTTCCACTGTGTAGGCCTACTTAGGCAAGACACTTGCATGCACTACTTACCTGGCATCCTTAGTTATTCTATCTAACTCGATCAATTCCGTTTTCCTGAAATTCTAAAGCATAAAGTTATAAGTTATCATTCACAATTTACAATTGTAGTTCACAACCACCACATATAACCAAATCCATAAATTTCTATTTTTAAACACTAAATAAACAACCACAAGATCATCAAAGGTAACTCTATGCACTTAACTTCCAAATCAACAACTAGGCTAACATATACTCTCAGCATCCATTAACCAGCATTAACACCACCTAATATCCAATATCCAAGCATAATAGAACTCAAAACATGTGCATATAACCTCTATCTCCAAACACCCATTATTCTATAATGTACAATCTGAAAATTGAAATCCAATTCAAGTAATTATCCAAAAGGTAGGTCATCATTCACGTAATCTCAAACAACCACCCTAATAGTTCAACACTTCAATCAATTTCAACCAAATAACTATATATCAAGGAATTAAAATTGAAACTATCACAACTCAACTATCAAAATTTGTCATAACTTTTGTCCAACTTAAAAAATTCGCAACAAATTGAATATAAGTCCGAATTCCATGATTTAAAAATGCTAAGGGCTCCTAAAAGAGTCTATTTCAATACGGTGAAATCCATTTGTCAAAAAGCAAACTCGATTAATAGCAGAAAATCAAAAACCAAATCTGCCCGGAAATCGTTTCACAGCTTTTCATTCAACTTTGAAAATTCATATCAAATCGTATATTTGGCCGAATTCGATGATTCGACATGTTTTGGAAACCTTATAAGGTCTAGTGTATGCTGGTGAAATCCATTTTTCAAAATCAAAGCATAATCAATGGCAGAAAAATCAAAACCGAACTGCCCGCTGAAATTTTCCTGTTTTTGCACAATAACTTCTAAAATTCATAACTCATTCAATCCTTACCCGATTTCAACGATTCAACAGCCAATTTAAACCTTAGGATGTCTAGTTTCTAATGGTTGTATTCATTTATTAAACCAACATCAATAGCTCAGCCGAAATTTCTAAAACCGAAACATGCATAGAATTTAGCCCTAAATTTCAGATTTCCCTAATCTAAACAAATCATCAATTTCTTTCCACAATATTCATCGTTATGATTATATAGCATGATTAAACATCCAACAAGAGAGAAAAATCCAGTAAAAGAAACCCATCAAGAAGGACAACATAAATCTAACCTTAGATCTCCAAAAGAGAGAGAAAAGAATCGGTGGGAGAAATGAGGAATTGCTGCTCGTGATGGAGAGGGAAGAGAAAAATGAAAAATAGAGAAGGAGATAAGAAGTGTGGCCTACATGGGGGAGGAAGAAGGGAAGGGAAGGGAGGAAAAACAAAAAAAATAGAGAATTTTCAGAGAAGAGTCTTCACGTGGGGAGAGAAGAAACAAGAAGGCGGAGGGGGAAATGGTGTTAGCAGGGGAAGAGTTTTTGTTTTTAATTTTATAAGATAAATAATAATAATAATAATAATAAATTTAATTACTAAATCACTCTCAACCTCTAATTTTTTTGTTAAACATTCAATCAATTCGCTTCCGCTTGGAATTTTATAACTTTTCTTTTCCATTAGCTTCAAAATAATCTTTTATTTAACAGTATAAATTTTTCTCTATTGATTCCGACTAAAACTCTACCGTCTCTTGATACGTAAATTTGAAAATTATTTTAACAAAAAATTTGAAGATGTTACAACCGAACATAGATAAAAGAGCCCAAAAGGGCCAGAGAGAAGAAGTTAACGCACAAACTCTAAGAAGAAAAGAAAGTAAGCATAGGAAGGAAAGAAGTGTTGAAAAAAGAAGAGAATGCCATTGAAGTGCAGAAAAGAATTTTTATTTTTCTTTATTATAAAATGAATTCTTCATCTTTGTTTAATATTTTTTATTTCATTTTTTTATTATGAACTAAGTTTCTAAGTGGCAGGAATTGAGAGTATGTTTATTTTCTGAAATTGTCGTGGTAATTGTATTAGAAAATTAAATATAATTTTAATGTTTAATTTATTCAGTGTTTGAAATATTGAATAAATATTAGAGATGCTATTATACGTAATAATAAATAGAGTTAGGAAATTTATTGAAATGTGCAAAAATTAGTATTTTCATATCGATTTAATAATTTTGTATGATTGAATAGAACTATTATTCAACGTGTTCAATAAAATATTTGTCTTTCATAAAGAAATGAGGAAAATATCATAAGAACTAATCAAATAACTGTGCCAAGACTTGATCTATAAAGGATATTCTAAATTTTTCGATTCACGTTGCAACATTTCCTACAGCTTGTATAGTAAAAGAACATATTGAGGGAAATCATTTTTTATCTACATTTTATTAATTGACTTTTTGAAATTCTATGTCAACTGACCTGTCTACTGTTTTGATTACTACTTTGATTGACCTTTATCTAATACTACTTAAATTTAATTCTTAATTAATTTTGTTCTCGTGGGATCCATACCTACTTTCACTTTCTTACTTGATTGTAGCACGCGCATTTGCGTAGTGTAATGAATTTTGCACAACAATATCCACGAACAAACTAATAATATTGTCCTTTAAGGGCAGCAAAATGGTAGAAGAGCCTCAAGATTGAAGTGATGTTCGGTTGTAAACTTTCATTAGCAATTTTGGTATTTCTACCCATACAAATTACTCTTCTCTGCTTCAAAAATTTAGAGACTTTTGCATCCCCTTGAATGGAGGCTTCTCTTGAAGAGGAATTTTCTCCACGTCAATCATTGAATTAGATTGCTCCACCATAGTCGAGATTTCTTCAATACACATCGACTCCATTAATGAAACACGAGATTAATTTGGATAAGGCATTCTCACAAATTGTTTTCTTCCTCTTTAATTTTAGTTGGCTCCACTAAATAATCTTTATTTTCAGCTTCATAAGTGGTTTCTCCTTCCATGGTTGCTGCCAACAACAAATCTTCATGTTCCTCTACAATCGATTTATCTTTTTGTCAAATATTTTCTCAACATACAAAGTAAAAGTCTCATTAACCACCAAAAGACATGGATCCTCAGAATTCTAGGGCATTTCCTCTTGAAAAGGAATTTCCTCTTTGTCAATCTTTGATTTAGATGCCTCCTCAACATTAGAAAATCCTTCAAAACAATCTGAATCAACAAAAGAATCACTAGAACTATATAGATAAGGCAAATCTTCAAAACCGACATGAACCTCTTCAACTCTTTCCAATATAGTTTCATCTTCTTGTCTTCCCATACACACACAAAATTTTTCCCTTTGTCTAGGGGTTCTTTGGGTACTTAAAAGCTTGATCAAAATTTTAGTGCATTCCCAATGAAGGACAGAGAAGGAAGCTCTCTAATCATCAATTTGTTCTTGAATAATTGAATCGGCTTCTTCCTGCTATGCATGTCTTGGTTGAGGTGCTTTCTTGTCACTATTTTGAAAGACTATAGGATCATTTCTTGTCATCATTTTAGGAGATTTAAAATACCAAAGGAACAAGTAAAAAGGGTCTAAGATGGCTCTAAAACCAAATGATGTGCAACAAAATTGGAAATGTTGCAATTATCGGGACAAATTCAAAGTCACGTTATGACCGCAATAAAAATAGAACTAACAAACAAATTTACACATGGATTTTAGACACCAACAACATCTAGATTTTTAGAATAAACCCTTAAAATTTCACGCTACAATATGTACAGACAAAATGGTTATGGATGAACTATTTCAAGTTGGCCTGGAAATCACCTAGTTGTGACTACCAACTCCAAAGACGACTCCTTAAAGAAAAAGAAGCACTTCAACTTGGTTGTTTGAGAGTTTGTACAACCTTAATATCAAATTCATCCCTTGAGAAAGAGGATGAGACAATTGCAATAGTAGGAAAGCTTGATCCCACTCACAAAGATCAAACTTATCATTTAACACAAAATAGTTGAATTGAAAACAATGCAAAAGGAATGTCGTTTCTGCATGAAATGAATCCAAACAAACAAATCGTCAAAAGCTCCCCCAAATATTCCCTAAGAGAGACTTGAATAGTTTTCTAATATTATGGTTACATCAAAATGATAAATGACCGAAATAACCAAACTAAATATGTCTATCAACTAGGTTATGCACTAGCCGAAAATATCACCTCTTTATTTAAATAAAACTAATGACTAAATAAATTAAATAGGAAATAATTCTCAGGATTCTTGAGATCTTGATTGGAGTAACTAATTCCTTCAAAATATTTTCAAATTCCTTTTAAATGAGAATATCTACAAATTTTGGAATATACAGGTCCGACTAGATGCATATGGTTCGATATCTCTATATCACTTTGATTAGGTCTCTCTTCCTAGTTAACTTGACACATATAACATATAAAATAGAGAGACATATAAAGATTACTGAGTCGCTTGGCTTGTGATCTTGTGATGGTCATCATGGAACATCACCTAGTTTTACTATTACAAAATTATTTGCTTTGAGTCGAAACCCATATGATTTTGTTCTTAGACTTAGCCCAAAACGCGTTATACTATATAGAGATGAGAACTCTACTTATAAACTATGCATTTTTTACTCTTCTCATAGGATTATGCACACCCACTAGTATGAGTTGGGCCTTCACACTTGACCTACTTACCACCACATGGCGGGCTGTCTTAGGGTAAAATGACAAAGATACTTTTTCTACAAAGGGCTAAGGGACCCAAGAGCTGCCTGAGCTCGTACAAAATAGTGTTGCTAAGGTAAGAAATGGAAGTTTAGTCAACTTGGTTCGATCCATAATGAGTTACTCTTCGCTCCCAAAAATCGTTTTAGGGTAACACCCAATAGAAAGACTTACTTTTTGAAGGTGGTCGCATCTACATTTGTACCTAAGACACTTTTATAGTTGTTGTATTGATCACAGACCTAGTTTGAGATACATTCGCATATAGATTGTCTAGCACATGTGTGGGTAGGTAAGACTTGAAAATTGAAACCTCAATTGGAGTCTTACATATTTATTGGATATGAAAAAGAAAAAAGAAAAGGTTAGTCGAGAGGACAACAAAGTATTTGTATCAACAAATGACACATTTCTTAAACATGACTATATCAAAAACTTCAAACTTCAAAGTAAGATCGTCTTAGATGAGATTCATGTTAATGAGGTTAGATCAGAAACGACAAAAGTTGTTGTTCCAAGTGGTACTTAGAAGACTATTACTTCTAGCCAAACAATCATTAGTTTGATACAAATATTTAGGTAAAGCACAAGTTGTTGCAAATGATGATGGGAAAGATGATCCATTATCATTTAAATATGGAAAGGAGGATATTAGCAAAGAATCATGGCCTAGCTATAAAACTTGAGATGAAATCTATGCATTCTAACACCATCTGGGATTTTGTTAATCTACTTAAAAGGGTAACACTTATAGGGTGTAGTTCAATCTATAAGAAAAAAAATAGGAGTAGACATAAATGTAGAGAATTCAAAGCTAGGCTATGAAGAGACATTCTCTCTTGTAGTTATTCTTAAGTCCATCATAGCTGCTCATTATGATTATGAGATTTGGGTAATGGATATCAAGACGATTTTTTTTTAATTGTCATCGTGACGAAATTATTTATATAAAGCAATTTCATGTTTTTATAAATTAAGATGAACAACAAATAGTTCAGATTAAATAGGTCCATTTATGAACTTAAACTAGCATTGAGGTCAAGATATATTAGATTTGATGAAGCAATCAAATCTTATGAGTTTACGCAATGTATGTCTTCTTAGTTCTTTATGTTGATAATGTTCTACTTATTAGGAATAATGTAGATTATTGTCAGACATAAGACCATTGTTAGGATCTATCTAACAAAAGAATATTAGTTTTGTGAAAAACATTGTATATTGACAAGATACTTGTCTGATATTCAATGAAAAACTCCAAAAAGATAATTTACCATCAATACATAGAGTTATTCTTCTTAATATCCTTAAATGTTTCAAAAAGGAAGAAGATATGAGATATTACCTCTATGCATCAACTGTTGGTAGCTTGATGTATGCTATGTTGAGAAAGAGGCGTGACATATGTTATGTAATAGAAATAATGATACACAAACCAAATGGAAAGATTTATAGCAATTGACCAGAGGTGATTTTTGCAATTTTGAGGGCAACTTTGAGGTCTATAAAAATGGTTTGAATGGATGAATCAAGGCACAATATTTGGACATGAAAACAATGGATGGATGTTGACAATGTTTTCAAAATTTGTGGACAGAAACGTAGTGGGGAGAAAGATATACCTGAACGGGTGAAGCTAATAAGAAGGATGCTAGTTTACAGCCTCATGTGCTTTTTACGTAGATTAAGCTCATTTACAACCTCATGTGCTTTTTCCTTAAATTTAGAGATCATTTCCTATATCAGAATAGATTAAGCTAGTTTACAACCTCATGTGCTTTTTACTTAGATTATGCTTCATCTTGAACAACTCTATAAGATATTTGGATCTCATATGAATATACTTACTGTTTTGAATACCTTTTCCCTCATGAACACTCACAAAATAAACCTTAAAATTATAGTTAGTAGATCTCCTTTCTTGATAATTAATTGCAGGACCCGTTAGCACATCAAACAATTAGTAATTCTCAATCGAATCTTGCATTATATAACTAGATTGATGTTAAATAAGTATCTAAGGAGAACAAGAAACTATTTATTTATATATTCTGGTAGGGATTATTTATATATACTAGTAGGAACTTGATTTCAACTAGATATGCAAATTTAGATTTTTAAACTGATACAAATAATAGAAGGTTGATATTTGAATTAATCTTCACCATTGTGGGTGCAACTATAGTTCAAGTTAGTATTTCAGACTCCATTATAGAAGTAGAAGAGAATGTGTGACTTAGAAAAATTCTTTAGAGATTTGGAAGTAGTTGTAAATATAGATAAGCTAGTGATTCTATATTGTGATAACAAAAGAGCAATGAGAAATTCTAAAGCCTAGCAGTCATAAGCAAACGATGCATAGTGAGAAAATATCATGTGATATGAGATATAGTGAAGCTTGGAGACGTGATTATTATTAAGATTCTATCAACTGAGAATCTTGCTTATCTTTTCACCAGGACAATACTCGCAATGAGTTTTGATGAACATCTTGAAGGCTTAGTGACACGGTTTGGATGCCGCAAACAAAAGGTTGATGCACAGATTATTAAGAAAGTAGTGCTCTCGGCTCAATCCGAGAACACTCAAAATTACCAGGGGAGAAAACTTAACAAATAGGGTCCAGATGCAATGAAATCTAGAGGAGACGTAGTATGATGAGTTAAAATTAAACCATGGATTTCATGAGAAAAATATGAGAACCACAAAAGTTATCCAAAGGTGATCCGTAACTAGTCCGAGAGCAACTTGGTGCACCTCCAGTGATGTAATCTTCCAAGGAAGATTACAACGGTACAAGATCGGTTTAGCTCACTTTCTCTCTTGTCTAAGGTTTTAGACAAAATGCAGAAAAGATAAGTATAAGAGCTTCTAAGCAACTTCAGACTTAGAAGACGATTGAGGCGCAACTCCTCTAGGAAGTAAATTACAACTGAGGCAATTACCTTGCAACGGTAAGGCTCGAGAGTTTCTTGAATAACCTTCAATATTGATCATCAAAAAACTGAATACAATGTCTGAAATATATGCTTAAATATGCTAGGGCAACTAAGTGCTAGGTTGGACATAAGAAAAAAGGAAATGATCGTTCGGTCTTGATCCATCCGTCTGCGTAAGTGTGCTCTTTCATCTTGACCATGGAGATGGCTCCTTGTATGGTAAGTTGTGTTGAACCTTATGGGGAGGAATGTGGGTCTTTAGGGCATGCTTCCTCTTGAAAGGATGGGCTCAAAGTACAGGCCTTATGTTTGGGGCGCGCGCTCAAGAAAGTCCATAACGAACTCTTGGTAATGGATCTGGTTGACCTAGCAAATGACGTCCAAATTTCACAATCCAGCCCATTCAAAAAAGCTCAAAATGTTGGCTACAATCGTAAAGCATGGCACTTTCTGTAATAAGGTTGGCAAGGCTATTGAATATGTCAATTATGCCTCAAAGGTCATATTGATGGCTATTTTTAGAAAGTCCAATAATTAAGGTTACTTTGCCTTTGAGCCCAACAACCCCTTAGCACTCTGTAATGCATGATGAGATAATAAAAATACAAGTTAAATAAGCCCAAAGTTTGTCTAAGCCCAATGGAGGTAATGGATTACATAGAGTTGTCAAAGGGAAGACAAATTCTCTCTTCTGCTACTTCTATGCTCAATTAAATTTAGGAAGCTTCTTCTTCTATGCTCCATATCAGCATGTTGGTGGGTTTATTAATGTCTTGCGGGATCGGCTCTCATTCCAAATGATCCATTAGTGCTTCCAAGTGCTCCATTAGTTCATCACTTGCAAAAAGAGAGCAATAATTAGTAAAAAGGCTGGTAAGATTGTGAGACATACCTTGTGAACGTGTTATAGGCCTTTGGGGTGTATCATCCTCTCTAGGTGGAAGAGGATTTGCCCTAAAATCTAAGGGGTTTGTTTTCTTTAGGTTCATCTTCAATGTAGGGAGAGAGGTCTTGAACGTTGAACGTTGCTGAAATCGCTCCGTAATCTCTTGGGAGGTTCAATTTGTATGCATTGTTGTTAATGCGTTCTAACCCTTTGAATGGCCCCTCTACTCTTGGGGAAAGTTTGGATTTCCTCTTTTGAGGGAATCATTCCTTTCTTAAGTGTATCCATACAAGGTCACCTTTATTGAAAATCTTTTCCTTCTTCCCTTTGTTTGCTTTTTTGGCAATTGATTCATTTTTCTTCTAGATAGCAACCTCACTTGCTCGTGGATTTTCTTTATTTGAGTTGCTTTATCGGCTCCGTCTTGGTTAACTAAGTCTGTCGTGGGAAGTGATAATAGGTCTGTGGGGGTGGCAGGGTTAAAGTCATACACAACTTTGAAGGGTGTCTGTTGGATTGACGAATTAACATTTCGATTGTAAGCGAACTCCAAATAAGGAAGGTGGATATCCCATTCACTTACTTTCTTCCCTACCTGTTTCGATTGTTGCTTGCAAAACAAACTCAATAACAAAAAGTTGGATCGTTGCTCCTTGGAAATCGACTAACCGAGAAAATCCAAAAGATGGATCAAATGAACAACCAAAAGTGCTCAGAATGAAACGAAATTTTAGGTGAGATTAGTGTAGTGAGTGAGGTGTGTGATGGTGGAACGCGTGGTCCAAATTCGTTGCCGAGAAGAAGTTGTACAAAAGTTTCTAGAATCGACCAATAAGGAATATTTTGAAGCTTTTGGCAAAAATTTATTTCGAGGAAGAGAACTCGATTCTAAGACACGGTTGTGGCTAGGGTTTGGTAAAGTGAGGCTTTACTTTGGGCCACTATTTGGGCTTCCATGCAAGTCATGTCTTCAATTCTTCAAGGGCTAAACCCAAAACCATACCACCTCTATCATACCATACATCTAGTCCTAAATGCCTAACATGCATGCATATAATAAAGTTTAACAAGAAGTCCAACGTTTGCCCAAAGAAGTTTAAAATAAAAAAAGTACAAGTTTCATGGCTCGGGAAGACAAATTCCCATGTGATCTTATCAATCGCCTCGCTTGATCTTCCACGTGACAAGATACTTTGGTTGGTCCATATCCATAGCTTTGATCTCCCACTTCAAGGCTCCCACGATGTCCTCCAAGTCTTCACACGAATCATTACCTGCAAAAGAGATAAGTGTGTCAGAACATTGGCAAGTTAAATTATGGTCTCGGGTTTGGGATCGTGTGATGGGCCTATGGGGCACAACACTACCACACTCCTTAAGAGGATTCCTAGAGTTCGGATGACTACTTTGGTCTGCCCATCTATCTAAGGGTGAAAAGAGGGACTGAACAATAGTTTAATTTCTATTTTCCTCCACAATGTTTACCAAAATGTAATAAGAAACTTAGTGTCTCGGTCGGATACTAAGGTGTGAGGTATCCCATGCAGTCTTACTACCTCCTTGAAAAAGAGATTCGCAATATCCTTGGCGTCGTGGGTCGTGTTACAAGGGACGAAGTGCGTCATTTTTGAAAATTTATCCACAACTACCATGATTGAGTCTTTTGATCTTGCAGTGCGCGGAAGACCTACGCAAAATCTAAGCTGACATCAGTCCATGGATGAGTCAGTACTAGAAGGGGTAAGTACAATCCTTGAAGAAGAACTTTGCTCTTAGTCCTTTTGAATGTGATGCATCGCTCGATAAATCGGTGCACATCTCGCATGATATGAGATAAAAAAAATGCTCTTTGACCAAGTCTAAAGTCTTTCCTTCTTCTACATGGCATGCTAGTCCTTCATTATGTGTCTCATTTACTAGGCACTTCCTTAAGCCCGTGTTAGGGATACATAGCTTGTTTCCCTTGAAGAGGTGGCCATCTATAATGCAAAATTTGCCCTAAGCCTTAACAAGGCACTTTTGGTACATTTCTCCAAAATCTAATCTGAGTGGTAGTTGTCCTTGATTCCTTCAAATCCGAAAAACTTGGTTCCTATATAACACTTAGAATTTCTTTAGCCAAAAATTTGTATGTACAGAATTTTATTGTGTGTACGTTGAATTAAAATGTAAAGCGTCTTGCCAGATAACTTATGAATACTTGGGTATGATTAAGAGTAAGATTAAGAACCAACCTCTCTAAAACATAGCATGAGTGACTAAAAGGAAAACAAAAGAGAAGATTCAATATATTAAAGAGGGGGTATAATCTACATGTAGTTTGGATAAACTACATGTATCTTTCAAATGAAAATGAGCATTTGTTCAAGAGGGTTGGCGTGAAAGAAAAAAGGGGAAAGAAGGGGGTGGTTGTGTAACCAACCTACATGTAGTTTTGGAGGAACTACATGTAAAAATGGTTAAGTTAGAATAAAAAGTTAAGTTAAGGTTAAAAAACTCATTTTTCCCCACCAACTCATCTTCCTCTCCTCTTATGCAAAACCTCCAACCCTTTCCTCTCCATCACAGCTCTATCCAAGCTTCAAGCTTCCATCTTTAAGAGTTTAGGGTAAGCAAATGTTAGGGATTTAATTTATGCATGAAAGAGGTTGTAAATATGAGTTTTCTTTCAAGTTTTCTCCGAGGGATAAGAACTTCAAAAAATTTCAGAGTTACGGCTGAGTTTTCTTTCTTCTTTTGATGTTTTAATTTAGTTTAAGGGTGTGTAAAGGTTTAGGATGAATTAGAATGGAAGTCTATGCATGATAGAAGAGAAACCTTGAAGTGGTTTTGTGATTTGTAAAAAAAATGGGATAACAGAACAATTTCTGTCCTTGAGCTATCTGACCGAGTTTTATATTTTCTTTTGATAAATGGATTGTTCCATTAGAGAAGGGATGTCCTAAGATTTTTGGAACATTTTGGATCATTGAAAATGGTTAATTATTAAGGAAGTTATGGTTATTTGAAGTTTACCTTAAATTGCAGAAATTTTTCGGTTAAAGTTACTGGTATAAAGTGTCGACCGGTATGCATAGGTGTCGACCGAACTTGGTAAATGTCAACCGCAAGGGTCAACCTATGAAGACAACCAAATAAAGTGTCGACCTGTATGCATAGGTGTTAGCCAAACTTGGTAAGTGTCGACTACGAGGGTCGACCTACGAAGATAGAACCAAACTAAGTGTCGACTTGTGTGTGAAGGTGTCGACCGGTTAGTGTAGACCGCGAGGTTTGATCGGAGCAAAGAATTAAGGTGTCAACATGTGCAAATTGGTGTCGAGCGGTGCAAACAAAGGCAAACAAGGTACCGACCTATGTATCTAGGTGTCGACTCTTGTGTGTGCAAAATGGGTCAAGTATCGACTGAAGATTTCAAAGGTCGATCAGGAGCCCTTGTATTGTTTTAAAACTTGAAATGTTTTACTATGAGTCAGTAGTTTAGATAAACGAACCGGGTTCGGATAACTCGGGACGCTACATTGTAAATGTGATATGTTAATGGTTTTAATGCACTTGTATTAGATTCCAAAACTTTGAGGAAAAGTGATCAAGGTTGCTCGACTGCTAAGGACCGAGGTAAGTTTATATTATATGCATCCAGTGTAGCGACCCGAAAACCGCTCTTACGCATACACTCGAGTAAAATTCGTGTAGAAATTTAAAACTTCATTCTTCGAATTAAAACGACCTTTGTGAAAACATTTAAAATTGACGCAGTGAAAGGCTTCGATTTAAAAATTAATTTTTAAATAAAATTCAAGTTTTCTAAAAAAGAAAAAACATTTTTCGGTCGACCCCTGTAATCATCGGTCGACACTTCATCTGCCTCTGTTTCTATCGGTCGACCCTAGCGGTCGACACCTCTCTACTCATCACAATAACCGGTCGACACCCGTGAACACAGGTTGACACTCCAATCTTCTCTGTCCGCACAGGTTGAACCCCGTGGTCAACACTTCTACATTCATCCTAGAGAGCGGTCGACACCTTCATCATCTCTGTTTCCATCGGTCGAACATTGCGGCCGACACTTCTATCATCTTTACACTAACCAGTTGACACTTCCACATATAGGTCGACATCTGATATGGCTCTGTCTCCGTAAGTCGACCCTCGCGGTCGACACTTGCCAAGTTTGGTCGAGCACTAAGTCTATCGATCGACACTTCTTTCCTAGAATTCAAACTAAAACTTTAAAACTTCACAAAAATAGTCGAACTTCGACTCAACGCTAAAATAACATACAACGGACACATTTCCACTCAACTCCAAATCGCTATATACATCAAAACTACTACTAAACATTTGAAATCCATTTATCATTCAAAACGACTCAAAATGACTCCGACTATACCCCCTAAACCTGTACCTATGAACACTGTGCCAAAAATGTCCTAACAACCGGCCGAATCGTCCACGAGCGTCCTCCTCCAGTTGCCTCCTAGTCCTAGGCTCGCTCTCAGTACTCACCAGCTATCGCTTCGTCACCTACATCACAGAACTCATCTATTAGCTTAATGTTGAGTAATGCATAAAACATAATACTGTAAATAACACATCCTAACATATGCAGTTTCTACAGTTTCGTCTCTACTTTCGTTTTCGTCTCTATCTTACATCTTCTTTATCTTCTTACTACTGGGTTCTTCTTTACCTGCTAGACCAAGGTGACACATCTCGCGGTCCCCCTCATAGGACAAGGCCAACCTCAGTCTAGTAAAGTGGCACACCTCGCAGTGCACCTCTCAGCACAAAGTCACCACATAAAGCGGGAGAACAGTGATACACCTCACGGTCCACCTCTGGGGACAAGACCACTCAACCCACATTTATTATCTTCTTACGTATCTTCTCATTTTCGTTCTTCACAACTCACATCCTACTGTTTTCGTTTCGTAAAAGCATGAAAGTTCGTTTTCATTTCGTTCTCATATTTCAAAACAATGATGCATAACGTAAACGTGCATGCAACCTACTGAACTGTGATATAGGTCCGAAGGAAAAACACCTACTACATTACTTACCTGGCGTCCTCGCAACTCGTATTTCGTAGACTGCTCGCTAAACTGGAGAACCTATAAAACCACACACCCATTAATTCTTCTCCGTCCAACTCATAAAACTCTAAGGGAAACAACACTAACAACTAATCTAACTAAACTCAAAATTCTACACAATTTCCGATCAAATTCGGAATTGCATAACTTATCCAATACTCGTTCGATTTAGACGATTCAAAGTGCTATGGATTCCTTAGAACATCTAGTTCCTAATGGCCTATTCCAATTTCTAATCCAACACCTATAGCTTGGCCGAACAGAAACCGTTCCACAATTCGAGCATTTAGTTGTCCCAATGCTAAATCTTCTCTATAAAAACTCATAATCTACTCCTACTTCTAGCTTAAACATCAACATACTCTCTCTAACCTTAGTTTTACTGCTCAAAATGATTAAATGACTAACTATCTATTAGAAACTTACCTTAAATTTGAAGAAACGGAGGAGGAACAAAGGAGAATCGTCGGCTAGAAGAAGAAATTGCCGAGGGAAAGGAGGGCTTCTCGCGCGAGGGAAGGGAAAGACAGGGGGAATAAACACTGTAAGGGTGTTTTGTTGTCTTTTTTATATAATAATATTAATAATAACTTAATTACTAAATCGTCTTCAACCCTTAACCGTTTAACCAAACTGCTATTCAGTCCGTCTCCGGTTGAATTCTTAAATTTTATTCTTCTCCATTAGCTTCAAAATAATGTTTTACTTAATGGTAGAAATTCTCCGCTCTCAATTTTGACTAAAACTCCGCCGATTACAATTACGTAAATCCAAAATTAGTTTTAACGGAAAAAAATTCAGGGTGTTACATCTGGCCCTTAAGACCTACATCACAAAGGTAGTAGGATTTGTTCTTTTATGGGGTAGGTTAAGGGTAGTTAAGTTTTCTTTGTAGACGTTTAGATTAAGTGAAATACCTTATTGAAATGTCTTGAGGATATTGTCTACGTTATGCATTAATGAATTGTCTTTCACTTTGTGAATTCCCATGTTCATGCATCATGCTTTCACAAAATCATGAAAAATGTTTTATGTACATGTTTTAAGTAAGAAAGACATGATTATGTAAAATATATTAATGGTTAAGTTATGGTACGGGTCAAGCATGGCCTATGTATTGTTCACTGAGTGATCCACGTTAAGTATATGTATTGTCCGCTCAGTGGTCCATATATATATATATATTCACTTTGTGGTTCACGTTTTATTAAGTGCCTACTTTCCTCATTGAGCCATTTTAACCCAAGTCAAGTGAAAAGTAAAGAAAAGAAAGTACACATTTTATGAAATGTCCACACATGCTCATTCATGTCATTTTATATATTCTTACTGAACTTTAGGCTTATTAGTTTAAACTTTGATGATGTAGGTGAAGAACTAACAAGTGAGGACTTCGAGCCCCAAGTTGAGGAACGAGCTCATGGGGTGTGTTCGAAGCAGTCAGGCAACCTTTTGACCCGTGGGTGATTGTATCCTAACTTTTGAGTTAGCCTCTAGAAGTGTTTGGATTGGGTGTATAGTTGGGAATTATGTTTTGTAATTTTTTTGAACTGTCTGGGTGTATATTCGATTGAATGGAAAAGCTTAAGTTTTAGAGTCTCCCATGCATTTTATTCTTTTGCTTATGCTATGTATTTTGGGTCTTAAATAAGAAAATGATGAAAAGGGTAATTAGGAAGGTTAAGTCTTAAGTCAAGCCTAGTGGTGATGTACGGGTCATCACATCCTAAGTCAGTTAAGAGGAAGTGTCTATGTGACAATGCTTCCGCTATCACGTTGGTTTCCCCTTTTAAATATTTAAGGGTATAAAAGAACATTTCTAAGAACTCAACCCATTTGGCGTGTCTAGAATTGAGTTTGCCCTGACTCCTTATATGCTTCAGCGTTTGATGGTCTGTGTGTATGAAAAACTCTTTAATCAGAAGATAATGTTGCCATTGTTTCAATGCAGGTATGACGACGTAGAACTCTTTGTCATAATTTGAGTAATTTATAGCAGGACCTTTTAATTTCATGCTGAAGTACGCTATGAATCGCTTCTCTTGCATTAAGACTGCTCTGATGCCTAATCCCAATGCATTTTCTCTCAACCTCGAAGACTTTGTTAAAGTCTGGAAATGCAAGTACAGGTGCATGGCATAGTTTTTCCTTAATTAGTTCGAAGCTATGTTGACAAGCTGGAGTCCACTCAAAAATGGTACCTTTCTTGGTAAAATCGGTGATTGGTGCCACTGATAGTACTGAAGTCCTTTATAAACCTTCGGTAGAAGGAGCCTAGTCCAAGGAAACTTCTAACTTCAGTGATGTTTGTTGGAACATGTCATTCCTTTATTGCCTCGATCTTGGCATTGTCAGCTCCCATCTCGTTCTTTGAAATGATGAATCCTAAGAAGTACACCTTATCTTGAGCAAATGAGCACTCTTGTAGGTTTTCAAATAGCTTTGCATCTCTCAATGTTTGGAAGAGAGTACTTAGATGGTCTAAATGAGAGCTTAAATTTTGGTTGCAGACCAAAATATCGTCGAAGTAAACGACGATGAATTTTCCTAAAAACTCTTTAAATACGTGATGGCCCTACCATCAATACACATCCCCATGCTACCATCTTTCGTAGAAACTAGTAGTGCAGGGACGGCACAAGGGCTCATGAACTCCATTATGTATCCATTTTCCAACAACTCATTCACTTGTTATTCTAGTTCCTTTGTTTCCTTTGGGTTCATCCTATAGACTAGCCTATTGGGTAGGGCGACTTCTGGGTGTAAATCGATTTGATGGTCGGTGTCAAGCAAAGGTGATAACCCCGATGGAAGTTCTTCGGGAAACACATCTTGAAATTGCTTTAGAAGCTTGGAGACTAAGTTAGGGATGCTTCCTAATTCCATAACTCGGTCTTTGAACATTACTAATATGAAGAATCATCCCTCCAATATCGCATTGTTCAATTCTCCCTTTATCATGAGCAAGATAGCTTTATCTCTTTCTTTCTTTCGAGCAGATTCATCCTTGTTTATTTGCTCAGAGCTTAACGGTGATAACTTAATCATCTTACCACTGAGCTTAAGGGAGTAATAGTTGGAGAATCCATCATGTGAAACTTTCTTATCATACTACCAGGGGCACCCTAGAAGTAAGTGACTAGCGTTCATTGGGACGACATCGTAGAAGATAAAGTCCTTGTATTTTCCTATGGAATATTCTATAGTTACTTGCTTGTTCACCTTTAGATCATCATGATCGTCTAGCCAACATAACTTATAAGGTTTAGGGTGTCGACTAGTATCTAACCCTAATTTTCTATGAGATCTTTTAGAACACACATTGGTGTAGCTCCTGCCACCAATGATCACTAAACAAACCTCGTCACTAATTAAACAACGAGGATGAAATATATTATCTCGTTAGCACTGCTCCTCAATGGTCTTTGAGAGAAGTACTCGCCGTGTAACAACCTCTTTTCCTAGTAAGATATTGTTCACTTTGGGGATTGTACCGTAGCCCAATATCCTCCCCTCACTGATTTCTTTGGTGAATACTTCCCAGTCGGTCACCTAACATGATACTGTTCTTGTCGGAGCACTCTTAACTTCGGAGTTCTTATGGGATCCGTTGCCAATTGTGCTCCAAAACGTGTCTTACTATCTTGGGAGGATTTCCTTACTTATGTTTGATTTCCATATACCTACTCAAGCGATGTGGGATTGTGACGACCTCTTTTCTACGACCCGGGAGTTGCCTATACTCGAGTTTGGGATTCGCCTACACTCGGCTTACGTCTTGAGATTTGCCCCGCAGTTGTCTTTATACGTACACATTTGGGTCATCACACGCTGCATAACCATTAAAAGGGATCCTTCTTGGACATGACATACTTCATCTTCGGAACCCACTTTTTCAATAGCTTCTTCTTCTTCCTTGTCACTATCAATTTCTCCAGTTCCATCTTTAATTATCATAACACGATGGTTAAGGTATTGAGCCATCACGTGTCCAAAGCCTTAGCATTTATAACACTTGATATTGCTTGTCTTCTCTAGGTTTGACGTCGATGCTATGGTTGGTTTCGCATTAGCCTCTTTTGAGGGCCAGTTTCTTGTGAAATGCTTCTTTTCTTCTGCCTTGAATTTTTTTTCTATAATTTTCTAGGGCCTTAATAGGAAAAGGACTGGCTGTTGGTCTTAACATTCTCTTGATTTGTCGCTCGACTTTTAAAGTCATTTCGACAACCGAATCAAAGGTTTCATGATGATGTAGCTCGACTGCGTTGCATATCTCAACATTTTGCCCATGAATGAATCTCGCTATCACTTATTCCTTGAGTTCTCTAAATTCTCCTCTCATTCTTAACGTTTCAAATTCGGTGAGATATTCTTCCACGGATCAACCCTTTTATAATAAGTTCTGCATTTAAAGGAACAACTATTGATGGTGTCTAGGAACTACTCTTGATGGTAGTGTCTAGGAACTAACTTCTTTTGCATGAGATCCTTCATTTATTCTCAGGTGCTGACTTGCTCAATAATCATCCCACCTTTGGTTCTTAAGATTTTCCCACCATAATGTTGCGTAGCCGGTCAATTGCATGGCAACAAGTTGAATCTTAGCTTGTTCGGAATATCTATAGTATGCAAATATCTTCTCGACTCTGCCTTTCCAGTCATATAATGTGTCACTATTGCTAGATCCATTGAATGGTGGTATGGATACCTTGGTATGCGCAAAAATCATCATTGTCTTGGCATATGTACGCCATGAATTCCTCTTCCCAATCCCTCAATTCATCATTAAAATGGGTTTGGTTATAGAACCTCTCGAGGAGAGTCATTGTTTCTCCTAAATACGGTCCTCGCAAAATCCAATTCAGTTCGCCTTTCGTGCCTGGTTTTTGGGAAACCTTGATCGGTTCTCCTTCCTCGTATAGGATCTATGGATGCTGGTTCATTTCTTTTTCTTGGTAGGGTCTCTTGGAATGAGTTATGACGCTCGTTCAAACTCAATCGTTCCTCCATCTTTTCCATGAATTGTTTCATAATTTGTTCAAGGCCATCCATTCAACCTTGCATACTTGATTCTTCAACATTAAGAATTTCGGCCTTATAAGGTTCGATGCCTTGATCTCGATCTATATTAGAGTTGTAGTCTAATCCACTCCAAAATTGTCATTATTAAAGTACCACTTAAACTCTAAGTTTAGGAATTGTTTATGGAAAAATTTTAGGAAAAGTATGTTTAAGTATGTTATAAACTTAGGTCTATTAATATCTTCTCAGTTGAAACTAGATAATTCTTTGTTTAAGTGACGATATTTATGCATCTACTTAACTTCCTAATGTATTAGGATTAAACCGATTGATTGGTAATTTAAATCTCTAATTAGTTTAATCAATGGGTAAATGAAAGTAAATTGCAATTATAAGATATTTACCATAAATGGAACGTGCTATCTAATGCATGCACTCGGATTAATAATCAAAATTTTAAAATATAACCAATTAGGAATGATTTGTAAGAATCTTTAGCAACCCAAAGTAATGACATGTATGATAACTCCAATTTCGAGCTAGATGATAATATAATCGGATATCAAACAAATAGCCTAAGGTGTAGATAACCTTCATCGGCTAAAACAAGATCCGATTAAATTTTCACTTTAGATGATATGAAAATAACGTTCAAACTAAATCAAACAATCACAAGGGAAGCCCCAAGGGCTCTGATACCAGATGATACGGTTTCGACTCCACAAAGAAAAGGTTGATGGACGAATTATTGAGAAAGTGGTGCTCTCGACTCAATCCGAGAACACTCAAAATTACCAAGGGAGAAAACTTAACAAATAAGGTCCAGAGGCAATGAAATTTAGAGGAAACGTAGTATGATGAGTTAAAATTAAACTCGGCACACTTAATAAGAAAAAGATGAGAAATACAAAAGTTATGCAAAGGTGATTTGTAACTGATTTGAGAGGCAACTTGGTGCACCTCCGGGTGATGTAACCTTCCAAGAAAGATTACAACGGCACAAAATCGGTTTGGCTCACTTTCTCTCTTGTCTAAGGTCTTAGCCAAGATGCAGAAAAAATAAGTATAAGAGCTTCTAAGCAACCTCGAACTTAGAAGACAATGGAGGCACAACTCCTCTCGGAAGTAAATCACAACCGAGGCAATTACCTTGCAATGCTAAGGCTCGAGAGTTTCTTGATTAACCTTCAATATTGATCATCAAAAAACTGAAAACAATGCCTGAAAAATATGTTTAAATATGCTAGGGCAATTAAGCTCTAGGTTGGACATAAGAAAAAAGGAAAGGATTGTTCGGTCTTGATCCATTCGTCCGTGTAAGTGTGCTCCTTCATCTTGACCATAGAAATGGCTCCTTTTATGGTAAGTTGTGTTGAACCTTATGGGGAAGAGTGTGGGTCTTCAAGCATGATTTCAAATGGAAGAGGGCGCACTTCTTTTTGAAAGGACGGGCTCAAGGAATGGGCCTATGTTTGGGGCGCACACTCAAGAAAGTCCATAACGAGCTCTCGGTAATGGATCTGGTTAACCAAACACATGACGTTCAAATTTCACGATCCAACCCATTCTGAAAAGCTCAAAATGTTAGTTACAATATTAAAGAAGGGCACTTTTATAACAAGGTTGGCAAGGTTGTTGAATATGCCAATTATGCCTCAGAGGTCAGATGGATGGTTGTTTTTGGAATGTCCAATAATTAAGGTTGCATTGCCTTTGAGGCCAACAACCACTTAGCACCCTCTCATGCATTATGAGATAATAAAAATACAAGTTAAATAAGTCCAAAGTTTGCTTAAGCTCAATAGAGTTAATGAATTACATAGAGTTGTCAAAAGAAAAACAAATTCACTTTTCTGCTACACCTATGCTTAATGAAGTTTGGGAAGCTTATTCTCTTATGCTTCATGTCAGAATGTTGGTGGGTTTATTAATGTCTTACAGAATCGGTTCTCATTCCTAATGATCCATTAGTGTAATAACCTGGAAATTTTGGATTTTTAATTTTAAATTTCTAAAACTTTTAATTTAATCTCGGTCGGAGTTTTGAGAAATATTTCAACGGAAAAATTTAATTATAAGACTCGAATTCTACTTTTATGATGGTTTTCAAAATTTAAAGTCGGGAGGCCGAGAATTCAATGAAATTACGGACGATAAAAACACGTGTGGGCGTTTAGGTAAATTGTTATTTGTTTAAATAAAAAAAAATTTGAGAAAAACCAAATGGCTTCACAAAGAAGCCACTCAGTTTTCTCTTCTGCCCGCGAGTGCTGAGAGCAGACGACCGGAGAGCGAAGGCGATCGTGTGCCGAAGTCAGAGCTGCGATCAACGGTCGACGAGCGCGAGTGTGGGAGGTGAGTTGCGAGCAAGTGCTGCTATTCCGACGAACCGAAGCCATTCGGTTTCAGCAGCTCGAGTTCCCGAAGTAAGAGCCGAGTGTTTCTGCCAACGACCGTGAGGAGGAGTCCCCATTCGGTTTTGTCGCCAGCAACCGAGCACTTTGATTTCTCTCTTCTTCCATTCTCCCACCCGAGTGCCAAACACCACCACCTTGTAAGTCTCTCTCTCTCTCTGCTGTTCCGTCTAGTTTGGCCGAGAGTAAGGTTAAACTTCCCTCCATTTTTCTGTGAAGTTGGCCGCAATGTTTAGGGGGGGAGTGCCGTGAATTGAAGGGGAAATCGAAGGTGAGCCCTATCGGTTTCCCTGTTTTGGCTGAGCTTGGTGCTTGGCCTCCTTTCAATTCTGGCAAGCTTGGCCGGAATGTATGAGTGGAATGTGACTAGTTGTGTATAGAAATTGTGAAATTCGAATTGAAATCACGAATCGGACTTTTTTTTCTTAGGGGTAGTTTCTGTTTTTAGCCATTTCTGTCTATCTACGGTTAATTTCTTTAAATTCTGTTTTAGGGAGTTAAAATAGGTGGTTAGAGGAGCATTTAGCCACTGGAATCGTTCGATTCCGATATCCGACGCAAAAGTTATGCGCGTCAGAAGTTTATGTCAGATTTTGGTCCAAGTCAAATTAGCGAGCGTTTTTCATAGAATTTCGACGTGTGATAGTAGCATAGCCATTTTTTATGCGTAAAACTAGTTTTGAGTCAGTTTTGGTGGAAGAAAACAAAAATGTGAAAATTGGATAAAAATAACAGATTCGGTTTTTGGTGTTTTTCACCTGTCTGCAGCTTATCGTTTTAAAATCCGTCTCAGTATGTTAAACTAAGTTTCTAAGGGGACGTTTAACCACTTGAATCGTTCGATTCCGTTAACGGATGCAAAAGTTATGCGCGTCAGAACTTTAGGCTAGTTTCCGGCCAAACCAAACCAGTGACTCGTTTTAGTTGGAATTTCTTGAGGGTAGTTAAGGAATGTCATTTTAAATTATTTGGTGAATTTTGAGATAAATACTGATGAGAGATTGGTTGTGTTTTACGTTGATGCTTTTTTTTTGCGAAGCTGTGCGTCGAGCGAGCTTAGGACGTCAGGTAAGTAGTGCATGCATGCGTTTTGCCCAAGTGGACCTACACCGTAGAACTTTAGGGTTTATATGATTGATTGTGGTGTGCGTGCGTATTGTTTGACATGCATCATATTTTAAAAACGTGAACGAAAATGGTTTTGAGCATGTTTTGAGTATGTGGTGAGACGTGTGGCGGTGGTACCGCGGATCCCGCTAGTGTGTGGGCCGGTACTTTACCAGTCGCAGATTCTGCTTGAGCAGTGGGCCGTCATGCGGCGTGAATGTGTTGACGGTGAGGGTGAAGGGCAGTGGTACCGTGGATCCTACTAGTGTTTGGGCCGGTGCAACACCAGTCGCGGATTCCGCTCGAGGAGTGGCCCGGCTGGGCTGTCGCGAAACGTGTGTGTGTGGCAACTGTGGCCCCGTGCTGGGGAGGCTGGGACGGGGGCGACGTGTCAGGGTGTAGTGTGGCGCGAGGTACACCCTTACCCTGATATGGTTGCCGTGTGGTGATGCATGTGTGTAGCTTGTAGGCCTTGTTACTGGAGAGTCCGAGACGGTGGTGACGTGTCAAGGTGTAGGGTGGCGTTAGGTTCCTCCTTACCCTGGTGCGGCTACACTACGCGTCACAGATGTGATAACATGAGTGTGAGTGTAGAGACTGCATGTGATAGGATTGCATTGTCGGCTTTTACTTTCATATCGCATTACTTACTGAGCGTTAGGCTTATGTCGTGTGTTCTGTGGCGTAGGTGCTGACGATATTGCTAGTGAGCCTCGAGAGCCTAGTCATGAGGCATAGGATGGTTGGCGACATGCGACCGGGCACCGAATGGCGGATTTTGTTAGGGCGACCCTATCCGTGGTGGTGGTAGGTGACGATGAGATGCAATGGGTTGTTACTTTTTTGTCGGGTATTTATGCAGATAGAGGAGTTTGTATAGACGTCGGTTGTACAGGATTGTATAGAGTGGTTGTAGTATTTTGGGGATGCGTATGTATTTTTATATGTTAGAGTATAGTATTGCTCTATACTGTGAATTTTCTTCGTTTGCATTTGATGGATTTTCGTTATCTTCATACTCTGATTTTGTTATGGTGATTTCTCTGGATAGTGGATAGATAAATACTGTTAGTTTTTGGTGAACTGTGTGCAGGGTTTTAAATTTTTTTTGGGATAGCCAGTTTTTAGGCGTTACTCTGCCGAAATTTTGGGAGAGGGGTTGGGAGTTGAAAGAATATGGAATAGGTTAAGGTGTGTACAGTGAATGCTAGAGAAGTGTAGATGAGCATGGCAGTGCGGCGTGATCGCAGATGCGCGGGGCACGCGGCCCTGCGGGTACTCACAGGTCGTGTGGCGCCGAATAAGGGCGTGCGCGCGGACGTGCTGTACAGCGGCAGGATGCGTGGGGCACGCGGCGCTGTGAGCATGCGCGAGACACAGTGACATTGAGTTGGCACGTGCGGCACTGCGAGAGTGCGCACGGGGTGTCGAAGTAGGGACGTGAGTGCGCGACACCGGATTGTGTAGTTCGAGGGGTGTGTTGGATTCTTTCCTAGGATTTCGAGTCTTACCGTTTTATCTTAAACTATTTTAAATGGTTTTCTTTTTCTGCTGTATAGTTTTTACGTTGAGGATTTCGTGTTCCCTCTTCGAGACGCGAGTTGTTTCGAATCGAGTCGAAAATTTTTCATACTAACAAATGTTCTTTTGAAAATGTGTTGAAAACGAAAGAGGTATTAAATTGAGTGAGTTATGTCAAGTGTTAGTGTGTGTAGCGTGTAGCGTGTAGATGCACTGTAGTGCACCGAGAACGCGGGATTTCTCGGGGTGTTACAATTAGTGCTTCCAAATGCTCCATTAGTTCATCATCTGTAAAAAGAGAGCAATAATTAGTAAAAAGGCTAGTAAGATTGTGAGACATACCTTGTGAATGTGTTATGGGCCTTCAGGATGTATCACTTAGATATTAGAGATATGTAAAACTATAGGTCTAACGGTCTATTGGCCTCTTTCTATCATTATTCGAAGAATAGAAAAATGAACAAAAAAGATAAAATAATTAATTATGATATAATTATTTAATACACTCATAAAAAAGACAGACAGAAGTTGTCATGATTTAGTTGGTTTTAATTTTATTGAGATCGTTACATGTTATTTAATGACTAATAAGTACTTGATTATTTAATTTATTAGCAAATTAATAAAATTATTCATAAAATTCAAATTTATGAAATTTGAGTTTGAGCCTTGCTTGACATATTTAAGCACGGCTCAAGGTTAAAGTTTCAGTCTAGCAGCTCAAACTATTTACATAATAACTTAGACTGGATTTGATAGTTTGGCAATTTCTTTTTATTTATTGAAAACCGTTAGAAGATTACCTTTCACAAATAAGTTAGACCCCATTTTTAAAATGATGTTTTCTCTAGAATATTGAGTGAATTCGATAAGCTTTGATCCAAGTGTCTTCCATGGTGATTTTGGAGAAATATTCTCTAAATTCAAATTATCATCTCATGTATTTAGTGTGATCCTTATTGAGTACATGTATTGAGTGCTTATTCTAGTTAAGAAGGATTGACAAAAAAGATTAAATGTTGCATGGATCATTCTCAAAGCTCTCAAATTTTCTACCTGTTTGAAGTTAGTTGCTGTCAGGACCCGATTCCACCAACTGGATTCTGACGGGCTAGAGAATTCTCAAAGTGGGAAGGAGTTGAACGTTGAAGAGATGCTTTCATTGGCACTCACCTCGCACATGCATAGATCGTTATGAGTTAATGAAATATACTTGTTCAACTTGGTATCTTAAATTAGAATGCTCCGTTTAAAATCATTATTATTATTATATTTTTTTATATATAAAAGTCTTTAAAACATAAAACATCCATTGCATGAAAAAAACAACATATATTTTATATATTGAAAATTTACACAAAAATCAGAGTTCTAACACGAAAGCTACTACAAAAATAGGTCACTACATGTGACCTTGCAAAAAGATTTATACAAAAAAAATCCAAACATCCCACCTGACACGGTTGTGGTCTCCAAAGATCCGTGTTATACCCACACAAACAACTAGTTAGAAAACTAGGTCCTCGGCTAAGCTGAGAATACCTCTAAAATAGGCAGAAAATTGAAGATGAAAATGTGCTCCAAATCTAATGAAATATTAAGGGTCTCTTGCAATATGCTTTAGGTTAAACACCTTAAAATATCAGGTGAAAATATCAAGTAGAACAAAAAATGTGCTGAAGAAACCAAAGAATCCTATTGCAACATAATAGAAAGAGCTATATTGGTTGAATCCAAATGCATGTTTTGATCATCTCTCTTATGTACAAATGAGAGATGTTTGAAATTGGTGAGGGTTGATTTGAGATTGCTGCTACAAACTCGATACCCATTGATTACATATAAGTATAAAAGGTTGTGTTAATCATCCATCCTATTTGCCAAGACATACTAAATCCCCAAAGCATGGCACCATGGAATGGTTCCAAAAAAATCAATTATATTGAAGCATCCATCTTTTCCTTGGTAAGTTTCAAGCATGGTTATTTGCTAATCCGATTGAAAGAAGGTACAACTTTGTTAGCTATGTATCTTTTCACTTTAAATTTCCATGAATACCTTATGAAATTATGGATGTATATGCCGGTTGAATACAAGAAAGAGCCTTTGACCACAAACCAAAATATTTCCTTGATTGATGTTAACAATCCGACTCAAAATTTGTGCTATTCTCAAAGGAATTTTTTGTGGTTAAGTGGATTGTAACTTTATGTTATTATGAAGCTCATTGTTTCCAATGGTAGTTAATTTCCTTGTTGCTCACGTTGATGGACGTGGACATAGTTTGGGAGCATATGATCATTGGCATCGCCATGTGAAATTTAGATTGGAGATGGTATTGCCAAAGTTTTTTTTAGGGTAGTGACTCATAATGGAGCACATAACATTTGTTACGAATTAAAGAAATTGTATGGCTGTTGAAGAAATTTATTTCTTGTGCCATTAAAAGGAGTTAATTGTATAATTGTGGACAAAAACACCAAGTGCACTATTATCACTGACCGATTTTACTTCATTGTTTTGTTGGTGCATTATGTCTTTCTAGTTTCTTTTGCGAAAAGTTGCACTTGGAGCTATTTTAGAGCTATACAAAAGAATTGGAAAAGAAACTTCTAGAGTTAATGCATACTTGCTTACATGGATGGAAGACGGTGTTTTAATTGGAGGCCAATCCGGATTTGAAGTCAAACTCTCAGTCACCAGAGGAAGATAATGTACCACTAGGGCCCCTTGCAAGGTTCTGAACCAAGAAGTTTTCTAACCTCTTAGTTCATTTTGTAAGTCTCTTATTTTTAGCTATTTTGGAGGAGAATATTAGTTCAATACACAAAGAGGAGCTAAAACATTCTAATCGTTAGAGCATTGACATAGAATTCGACCTAAACATCTCCTCAACATGCAGCATCACTCATGAGATCAACTTAGACCACTCTCTTCTTGATAGCTTCAAACTCAAATCCATTGCGACGAGTCAAGAAAGTTAAGCATTATTTCGATGCCATGTTCAAGAGACAAAGAGGAGTTAAAAACTTGCTAACTTGGAGCACAGACGTGGAAAAACTGAATCTCGAGCCAATTAGATTTCAACTCTACTCTTAGAGGATAATTAACACTTATTTATTCAAGGAGTGTATGATTTATGTTGAGTATTTAATTTGTTGCTTCTCTTTTTATGATTATGAGAATTTGTTGGGACATTTTTGAGAAATGTCAAAGTCAAAGTCACTTTGGTCCAATTAGGATGATCAACTTTATGTTCTAGCCAAGTACCTTTTTATCATTTTGGGAATAGATTTTGTAATTTGAGCTTTAGCATTGAAACCTCAATTTTTTATGTAGGTTTTAAGTATCCTTTTCAAGTTGTCTCCCAGGCACTTGAATGACAACCAACATTTTCTAAAACTTGGAAAATTTTTCTCTCAAATTGGTCGAACCCCATTGGTATGCCACCTAATGGTTTTTGTGACAAACATTGCATCTATCTTTTGTAAGCATAGATGACTTTTACTTAAAGCTACATCTTTCTCTTTCTAGAAAGAGGTAGTATCATTGCAAAGGTTTAGAAACTCACAAAAACAACAAGTTGGAAAGTTTTCTCTTGCAAAGAAGCCTTTGAGTCAATAGGTGCAGTTGTAGCACCTTTTCAAACCAACTCGCTTAGTTCGTGCATAACTTTTCAACCCTTATAGTTCTACTCTTGATTTTTGGAGGACACTCCTACTACACCCAGAGCTAAAAGCTGTTCAAAGTTCAATACCAACTAAGAAAAATTGACAGAGTTATGTTTATTATAATTCATAACTGAGACAACCTTTCTGCCCTAAAAGCTTTTCCCATAATGAAGGCACATCAGTAGCCGATCATGCTCCAATGACCATACGGGCCTAAAATATCATATATTTTTTGTTCTTCACACGAGGCTCTCCCTTCTCTAATAATTTTCAGTTAATCTTTGCAACTAGTCCCTCCTTCATCATTTTGATCAAATTAGAGTTGCAAATGTTGTTCTTCCTATTGAAATCTTGCTATACACATTCCAAATATCATTGCAATTTACTTGAGCCCAAATTTATAAAGTGTCTACTGTTTAATAGATGAATAGAGGTGAAGGCTTGGTTGTTTCCTTATGGAGTTAAAGATTAATGATTTACTATTGATATGGCCATGATGCTAAAACACTATATTTTAATTCAAATGCTACATATTCAAAATGTAAGGTGTGCCCCTTTTATCCCATTTGCACAACATTTAAGCTCATTACAAAATCTTATGCGTTAATGCTAATTTGATGGTTAATGTTGTCATGTTGTGACTTAACTATGCTTTTACTGTTCAAGAAAATTTCTTGTTCTTGAGTGAGAATGTGTCCATATATAGCATTGAAATTGGATGATTAGATTACAGAATTACCCATGCTTGTACACGATTGTTCATTGTGATGAAAGTTTGGTTTAATGAAGTGTTAGTTCAGCAGACTATAGATTTATATATTCATACACATAAGGTTGCATATTGGATTGTTTTGAGTTATAGCCATCATTATTAATCTGATGGAGAGACATCCTTGATAAGATGCAATATGTTGGGATTTGATTGATTATTTCTCGGGATTCAATGCAATTCTAATTCGCTCATAAGTTTAATTTTCAAGAAATGGCTCTTAAGCACTCTCGTAATGACGTCTCTAGCTCCTGATTCAACAAATCAGTACCAGATGAACCTTAAAGCATGTTCGAAGCCAGAAAGAAGAATTGATGCCCTATTCCCCAATCAATAGGTTTTTCAACCTGTTAGACATGGAGGTAGATCAATAATATTCTAAGTATTGGATAGCACTAGATTTAGATTAAATTTTATCAGGGTTATGTCAGCACAACAGTCGGTGGAGGATGTCCCATGTAGAGCGCATCCACTTTCCCTCTAACTCACTACACACAACTCCGACATTAGGGCATCTCTTCATCATTGCCCTCTTGTTTACAGACACTCAAACAAGTGACATTACTAAGGAGACGTTTGCTGCAGAGTTGTGCCACCATGCCGACGTTTCATTTGAAAAGGATGATGAATGGCTTCAACCCACCTAGCCCATCAAAGATTTGGTGATTGTATAGGGAGAAAGGGACTTGGAACGCTGACGAGAGGCACTTAAAGCCGATCCTCTTCCACTTCCGTCATTGCCACCTGTCTAGCGGCCTAACATCGCCAGTGAGCCCCATCTATGCTTGTTCATTTCGAGCATCTCAAGTAGCAGCAGTATGCAAGACCTTTCTAACATGCGAGCTTGGGGCCATCCACTGTAATGCAATTGATGAAGCGCATGAGAGCGCACTAGCTTCTATCGACACGCTACTTCGAGCCATCACCCCCAAGGTGGGCTTGGACTTAGATAGCTTTCCACTGATGCCCTTATACTTGCCAATGCATCATTTCCAATCCTGCTCGAAAGCTCCTAACAATGATGAGGACGAGGACGATGATGGGGGTGTCACTGATGTGTGAGGTATAATTATCTTGGTATGCTCTTTTTTATTTTATATTTGACCATCAATGACAGTTTATTTTTCAAGTTTGGAGGTGTTTGTACAAAACTGTTATTGCTTATGCTATCTGAACCCTACTTATGAAGCTATTATTGTCTTTGCAATTTGATATGCTCTAAAACATGGGCTAGATCTGTTTCTCATAGACTTAAAATTTTTATTTTCTCTTCAATTATTTCTGCATTTGCTTAGATTAGTAAATTTTAGGTTTATTTTTCTTTTGTTTCGCTGTGTTGGGGTGAGCATGTATGAATCTGTTTAATAACCGGTGTATGTGATAATAACATGTTTGGATGGATAATTGGTACAGATAAATTCTATATATTGCAAATTTTGGCTGGAAAAGGTTGATTTGTGGAATTTGTTTGCTCTGTGAATCACATGACCACGTAGCCTTTTATCATTCAGCTTGTACTCACTTTGAATATAATGAGCAAGTAAAGTACGAAAATGAAAAAATAATAGTTCAAGTTATGATATTTTTGTTTGAATTTCACTTTGTTAGTGCTATGTTGTTTTGGACTTTATATTTATTCTCAAATGTGTACTCAAATTTTTTCTGATTTAGAAAAAAAAATTTATCAAGTCAAAAAAGTATAGTTTTGAAATTTCTCGCTCTACTTTCTATCTTGGGTGAGTCTTTTGCACACTCAATGGGCACAAAACTCTTAAACACGAGGGGACTTTGAGTAGAACTTTGTCACAGTCTTTAAAAAAAAACACTTTACGTATGCAATTTCCCTCTCCATTTTCAAATTTGAGTGAGTTTCTTAGATAATCAATGGGTAAAAAAATCCTTAAATAAAAAGAGGGGTTATAGGAAAAAACTCTGCTACAATAGAATTTATATAATAATATGTTTTAAGCAATTTAGCATATTTTGTTATTGGCAATGGGTGGTATGGTGAAGTGAATTCTTTGGATATTATGATTACTGTCAAAGTGAATTAATACAAATGTGTGCACCATATTATTTATTTGAACTCATATTTATCAAGTATCATATTAACGTATTATATGAATGTTAATATGCATAAACCATATCAACGTGTGATGTGAATAATGATATGCATGTTCTATAATTCTAATATGTAAAGCTGCACACATACGTATATCATACTGATTATTTCACAATAGCGCGTGCACATCACAATATATTTCTGGAGGGCTAGAGATTTACAACCCAAGAGGAATTTACAGTCACTGCTCTTCTATTTCCCGACTTTATATGCGTCACACAATACATAGTCAGTGAGATATATATTATATTCGAATGTAGTCAATCATTTTCCGTAAATATCATTTGTATATATAAATAGTTTCATGATACATTATTTAGACATCGTTACTATGCATACATTGGATGCATAATACATACTAATAATGCATGAAGTATGAGCATGCAAATATTATGCATGAATGATGACCTTAATTTTGTGTTGATATCTACTAAACATGTCTCAACTTATGTCCAAAACTCTTCTAAACCCTCAATCATGAATTATAATCCTCAAGTAGATATTTTATTTTATTTCAAACTATCACTTAGCATTTTATATATTAATGCTTTTAACTATGCAATATTTATGCATAGTTACACTATTTTAATTTCTATATTTAAATCACCAAATCCATTTTAACCAACCTCAATAATCTCCATTACAGAATATAAATATATTTATATTCAACAACTAAGTTCAAACTTCAACCATCATGAATTATGTTTTCCATTCTTTCATCACATCAATACAATCAACTATGAAAGCATGTTAATTCCAAGCTTCATCATTTTTAACATAATCACTTCAATATTATTTTCGTTTAATTCTTTAAGCAATCAGTAACATGCAATTCCATTAATCCTCAATGATAATTTCCCTAAATCATCATTTCTTCATCTAAATTATGTGAATTCTAACATGATTTAGTAAACACAAATAGTAGAGACTCTTATCTAGTTTATTTTTTCAACTTCACCTTTTGATTCTTATTTTGAATGGATCATCTTGACGAGAGGAACAACTTTTCTCAAAGGGTAGATGGTCAATCCTCACTCCTTCCTCGTCAATTTTCATTACTCTCTAATCTCTCTTTTTCTCCTTTTTTCTCTACACCCTCTTTATCTCTCTTCTCTCTCACTCACAAAACGGCTGAGTTATCAGCCATTTTTTCATATATCTAGAGAGTTCTATAGATGAATTTACCATTTTATCCAACTTATCCATGTAAAAGTACAATTTTATTCTTCCTTGCCTAGAGTATTAATCTTTTAATCATACTTATCTTAAACTAATTAATTTATATTACAAAAATACCATATTAATATAGCCACATATGTTAAGGTGTTAGAAACATTTCTTGTTCAATGACTTTCTCCAAATTCTCAGTTAATTTAGAATGATTTACCAAAACAATACAGTTTTAAAACAAATATAGATCCACCAATTTCAAAATTAAATAACATTCTCTTTCTTGTGTCTAATTCAACAGTTTTAAGTTTTTAGAATTATCTAAGAACCATAGAATTTGTTATTGAATTTACACTCACATATGTTCCAATAAGTAATTTTCATTTTTATCATAAGAAATATTTTATGTCATTTCCAATTTTATTTAATCGTTATAATTGTGATTATTATAGTTAATCTTAACTAGGGTCATCACAGGTGGATTGACTCGGTTTGACTCGTTTAATTTTAAACTCTAGTTGTTGGGTTTGACTCGTTTAACTCGGTAAACTTGATGAGACAAATATTTTCAGACTCGGCTCGTCTCATCTCGACCGGTTTATTTGTCATGTCTAATAGAAACTGAGTGAACTATGAGCCATTATGAGATTTCAATTCAACTTCTTTAAGATTTGAAGGTATAAAACTGGTTCTTAGTTTGAACTAGAAAACTGATAGCCATGATTAGATTGGCAATTTTTGAAGCCTAAAATTGACAAAACTGAATTGATAGACCAGATGCAGCAAAAATTAGTACCCATAAATCTGGCCCAAACCTAACTGTGCCGTGACCAACCCCACCAAAAGTACAATGACTCTACTTTTACCATTTTCGTCTTCACGTCTTTTAGAATCTTTTAACATCAACTTATATTCTATTTATGATTTACATTAAAATTCTTCAAAAACTACAGTTTTAATCTATGGCAAAGAAAAAAGGCAATATTTATAAAACATTTTTCAAAGCTCAAAATTTGCTTCTAAACACAATTTCACACACTTGTATCGTGAAAGAGAAGGCATTTTGGCTGGCCATTCTCTAACCTCATTCATATCATTCATTGTTCATTGCCTTTCTCCTTTATGATAACCAACCACAACAAATGTAATGATATGTCGGGATTTTTCCCGTTTGGCGAATATATTCCGTTTGAACTGCAGTTCTTTCGGCTTCTTGATTTCTTCTTGCTTCGGCAGCTGCTCGTTTGCCTTCTGATCTTTGCCTGGTGAGTTCTATCTTTTTCGTCATCTTTGCATGAGCTTGTGCTCTCATTTGTTCAATTCGTGCCTATAAACAATAATCTTCAAATAATTGCGAACGAAATTATATTAACAGTAAAAGGGCACCATTATAACTCGATTAAAAGATGAAAAACAATTTTTTGGACTTTCCCAAAAACAAAATTTAAGAGGTTTAGGAGGTAACACCTCTATACTCTGCATCTGAGCTTCCAGTTTTGCCCTTTGCTGGCTTTCCCACGCTTGGATTTTGATTTCTTCACTCTTTAGTCTGATCATATTAACACCATTTAATCTTTAGTTTACTGAAAAATCATAATTTGCAAATAGTTCAGCATAGGATACTGTTAAAAACCTTGCCATGTGTTTGGATTTTTCCACCTCTTCCCAGGCCATTGCTCGTTTTACAAATTCAAGCCGCTTAAGCTCTTCCATCTCGGCATTTTCAGTGCTCTTGCTATTCTTCCTTTCCTGCTCATCTTTACTCGCCCATGCAGCAATATTCGTCTTTCCAAGCTGCATGCCTAAAGCGACAATCTCCCTTCTTGTCTCAAGCTTCGATTCTTCTTCAGACAATACCTTCTTGCCGGTTTTTTCCATAGCATGCTTCAGCTCTTCATTGCTGGTTTGATCCACGGGAGTGGAAGATAGCCCGGCTCTTCGAGGAGTAGAAGGGATCGAAGAAGCCGCGCTTCGAAGTGGAGAAGCCCCCATTGGAGTAGTAGTCCTGGAAGGTTCCAGACTTGTAGCTGGGGTCATTTCTGTGCCCATGTCTCTCATTGATACCGTTCTTACTGCTTCAATGTCTGGAAAAACTAGGTATTAGACATTCTTGTTAGACAAGAAAATCCTTTGTATATTTCCGATGGAATTACAGCATAATCCAGGAGAATCAAATAGAGGCCATGAACAGTATGGACTCGATAAATATGCAAGGAAACACATCAAAATTTTGCAAAGAACCACAAAAAAAATAGCTTCAAAGATTCAAAATAAATAAGAAAAAACTAGAAAACATAAATTAATGAAAAACAAAGTTTATTGTTTGAATATAGAAATGCAAAAGCATTATCATCTGTTTTATACCTGCAGGATCCTCCGAAGAAGCAACTGAGTTGCGAAAATCACTGTGAGCCACTTCCTCCAAATCATTACTAGGAGAACATGGATCAATCAACACATTCCTTCCACAATATTGTGTATCAGAAGATGTGAATGCAAATATCTCAAGCCCCATTTGTGATTTGGGTTTAAAGAACTCAACCCGTTTTGCCTCTCCAACTCTACCAATGGGCAGTTTGAGGTCAAAATTAGCAGATTCTGGAGCAACCCTAACCATGTTGAAGCTTTGAAAAGAATTCTTTTTCAAAGGCTTCAGCTGTCCGCTTTGCCTACCCATTATCCACTTCCCTGCATCATCCCACTTCGATGACATCGGCCTTGAGATCAACCTTGTCATCTGGCTGTGTCCTCTTCTCTCTCCCTTGTGAAACTCAAAGCTAGATGAACTTGCATTGCTATCGTAGTCTAGATTTTCGTCCTCCGTTTTCATTGGATGAATTGCATTTGAACTGCTTGCATCTCCTTTGGGACATTGCAGAGTTCCAATACCACCAGATTCGCCATTTTCCCTTGCGGATAACTCTTTTGACTGAAAAGAATCGTTTGCTGACAAAACATCTATGTAATGAGATGTCACTGAAGAACATGCTTTTCAATCACCATAGCAATTCATACTTTAAAAGCAAAATTTAATGAGCTTAAGTTGTTACATCCATCTAAGTAAAGATACGCCATTCAATAATTTACCATTTGATGTATCAATCTAAAAATTAATAAAAGTTTTAACTTGAATTACAGCTAATATGGCTTAGTGTAACTTAAATATTACTCATCTTGAAAAAAGGGCATAATCGGGAGAGACATGGAATCGGACCTTCATCTTCATAGTCGCAATTCTTGTGAGCTAATAAGCTGTTCTTCACAAAGTCGGCGTCGAGCTTTGAAGGAGAGTTTCTTGAAGAGTTGCAATTTGATCCATCCTTCTTCCTCTGATTATGAGGTCCCATCAGTTTCATCCTCAGCTTAGTTGGAGATATTATACCAGCCTACAAACTCCACACTAGAAATCAGAATCATGCAAACCAAGTAAGAAGTACGAGCTTTACTGACTGTTTATAGCGCGCCCAGAAAGCACCAAACTGAATGCTGAACTAAACCCAGCAAATAACTTAGATGATTAGATCCACATTCGACCAATTCATTTGCAAAGGAAAAATCCATTGCTAAAAGAAGAAACTCACAATCTTCTACGCAATCAGCAAAAACAAAATCACAATTTCAAAAGTTAATGAAACAAATAGAAAGAGCAATTACAATCAAACTCAACAACCAAGTTGAGAAAATTAGAGCGACACTTGATCATACGCTCACTACTCAACATTCACGGGTTTACATAAATTTGAAAAACAGTCATTCAATAACTGTTCGTACGGAGTATATAAACGAAGGGAACCCAGAAAACAAAAACCTCCGTTAATGCTTTTCTTCATAGCGATGATAAAATCTAAGAAATGGGTCTGGGAATTTCTTCTCACTTTGGCAAGTACGTCCATACCTGTATTTTGTGTACCCTTTCGTACTCCATTAGACCCCTATCTCTCTCTCTCTCTCTGTCTCTGGAGTGAGAGAAGCAAGGAAGCTTCAACTTCAGGGGATGGGGGAAGCCTGCAAAAACATGGAGATGTTTATTCGCGAGGCAGGAATGCTTTTCTCCGTGGAAATGCTTAATCAGATTTTGCCGCGTTGACAGAAGTCCAAACTAAGTGGGCAGTGGGCACATAAGATTTCAAGAGTCGCGGAAACGAATTTGATTTCAGATCGGCGAGGAATTGCCGACCTTTATTGAAAATTTTTCAGGGAAAACAGGAGAAAGGGAAGAAAAGCGTGGAAAATCGATTAAAAGGCTATTGTATTAAAAATAGAAAAACAAAGGGTCTTTTTCAAAAAAACCCATAAATTTTGGTTTTTTTTTAAAAAAACCCGTAAACTTTACTATTCACCAAAAAAAACTAAAAACTATCTTAAATCCGCAAAAAAACCCTTCCTGGCCGGCCGGTGGGTGGACAGACCC